>PVKS010014947.1:0-25342 GCA_004027875.1 Aplodontia rufa | reverse complement strand
GTATACCCTCCCCACTCCCCATCCCCTTCCCTACACCTCCAAGTTACCTAGGCAGCTTTCACCCCTGTTGCATTGAAAGTCATTCAATTTGAGGTTTTGTTAGATCAGCTTGTCTGTCCTACTGCTTCAACATATATTCTAGTATCAACAAATGAGAGAAACCATTCGGCCCTTAAGTCTCTGAGCTTGGGAGACTTCACTAAGCATAATTCTATCCACCTCCATCCATTTGATTTCGAAAGCTGTAATATTGTCTTCTCTAATGGCCGAGTAGTATTCCATAGTATATATGAACCAAAGTTTTGTATCCACTCATCAAGTGAGGGGCATCTGGGTTGGTTCCATAATCTAGCTATAGTAAATTGAGCTGCTATAAACATTGATGAAGCCACATCACTATAATATGCTGATTCTAAATCTTTTGGGAAAATTCCCAGGAGTGGGATAGCTGGGTCGTAAGGTGGTTCCATCCTTAATTTTTTGAGGATTCTCCACACTTCTTTCCATAGTGGTTGAACCAGTTTGCAGTCCCACCAGCAGTGTAGTAGTGTTCCTCTTTTCCCACAACCCCTCCAGCATCTGTTGTTGTTTGTATTTTTCATTTTTGCCACTCTAACAGGAGTGAGGTGGTATCTCATTGAAGTTTTGATTTGCATTTCTCTTATAGCTAATGATGTAGAGCATTTTCTCATATATTTATGGGCTTTCTGAACTTCAACTGGAGAGAAGTTTCTTTTAAGCTCTTTAGCCCATTTTAGAAATAGATACAGTTGGGTATTCCAGATAAGTATAAATTTTAATGGGTATTCACCTTTTAATGTTTTTAATATATATTTACAGTAAGTAGTTCTATTATATGTATTATATATATTGAATTTATGTACATATTAATTCAAAGTAAATTCCAAGAAGGAAGAATAAAAACAGGCATTTTAGATGAGATAAGTAAAATGTTTTTGCCAATCATCATGGAGAAAACATGGGGCCTATAGGATAAAATAAGGAGAGAAGGCAAAACATATAAAATAGAGCAATGGTTCTCAAACTTTAGTTTGAATTAACTTACTCAGAAGGCATCAAATATAGATTTCTGAGTTCCACCTCCAGAAATCCTGATGCAGTAGGTCTGGGGTAGAGTCAGATAATCTGTATTTCTAACAAGTTCCCAGGAATTCAGTTGCCATTGCTGCTCCTTGTTTGGGAACCACATTTTGAGGACAACTGATACAGAATAACCACTGAAAGAACAGTCAAATGAAGTGTATGTAGTAACTGACATAAAGGCAGAATTGAATAAATCCTTACTTCAATTAATAAATCCTTGCTTCAAAATATTGTAATATGCTTCATTTCTTGAAGCACAGGACACAAGTTAAGTTCTCCATGCAGGATCATAAGTAATTTGTCACTAGGAATAAGAAAGAAATTTCTGATTTGATAAGAAATGTGATAGTACTGCAATCAGTAAGAAATGTAATTACGTAATCAATCAGCTTTTATGGGCCAGCATCCCACAGGCTCCATAACTTTGCAAATAGTGCAATTTCCCCCTCCAGTGTTGCTACTGAAATTCAGTCTGATTAGTTTAAGAGCCATTGGCACTTAGTTGTGCTCCCCTTTAATTGGACATATTTATTAATAATTATAAGGAAAAACATCACTATGCAGCATTTTGCTTTAATTGCATACTATATGACATCACTTTCCATCAACTACATTTTTAGGACAGTGTTTAGTTGAACCATTACTTATGATGTAATGCATCTAGGCAAAATAAACTTTCCTAAGCATAAGGGAAAACAACTTAATAAAAACGTCTACTTAGAAAAAGTTAAATTATATTTAGATACAGTGAAGTACTTACACTTACATGTTTAAAGAAAATGGAAAGGAAATATTGCTTTGGCAGTAAACTTAAAATTGAAGGAAACTTGCAAATAGTGAACAGTTAAAAGATTATGTTTATTTTAAACACTGAAGAAAAATATAAATAGGGAAAAATAGTCAACTCTGTATTCCTCAGTCTTAGCTTGGTGTAGTCTGTCTCTGTGTCTTCAGTGATTAAGCAATTATTTTCTGTAAGTGAATAGAATGCTATTATTTTAGGAAAGCCAGACAGAGTTAAGAAGGTGCACAAACCCTAGGAAATCTGTCTGTCTTTCCAGGCTAATTTATCCGTGGGCCATGGGTTAACTCACAGTAATTTCTGAGAATTACTATAGAGATAAAAATCACTGTGGAAATTGCCAAAATCCAACACATTACTACATTAGCAATTTGAAAAGGCAATGAATCTGGAGATAGACTAGATGAAAACCTGGGGAAATGTCAATCGTGATAACATCAATAATGAAATTCATTCTATTCAGGTGTAGATGAAATTCACCGAGCCCAGCCTCTCAGTTCTTTAAAATGATTCTAAAATGTCCAATAGTTTTTATCCCCCTCAACCATGGTTTGATCTGTTAGCAACGAAGGAAAGGCAAATTGGGTTTTTAAGTCTGATGCACTGGGTCAACATATCCCCTATTGGATACTGACTGTTTTAAATAATTAAATGTGTGATTTTATTAAGCCGACATGAAATACAGAGGCATTAAAATATGCCATGGGATTCTGTGGTACAAAGAGCCATTCTGACTTAATCAAAATAGAATGCCCTGCTGTTTGTAGTAAAGCATCAGATTATTTGTGGTTACCCAGAAGGACTTCACGGAGCCGGGGAATTTACTGCCTCCTTCCACACTGTGTGAAGCACAGTGTGCACTCTCGGAATGTTCCGGGCTTTGATGTCAAGGAAGCACTGTTTTCAGGCCTCCTGGAGTCGAAAGGGTACTGTTCCTTCTGGATGTGTTTGGACTGGAACTGCTCGTGAAACCAGTAGGTTAATACTCCCATTACCATCTTCCTCAGGGAAGGACAACCAGCCTACGCTGCACACTTCCATCTCTCTCGCTAATCTAACCAGATTTCATAGAGACTGAATGACATTTTTATTCATAACAATATTTGTTGATAGATTTATGCTTTTCCTTCTCAATAGCAAAAGCAATGTAAAATATAAAAGATTTTATCTCTTCCACAAACTAAGTTTATTTTCCTATTGTGGAGTCCCTCATGAATGCTTTCTATGTGGCAGAAACCTCCCATATATAATGTTTCTTTCAAATCAGGTTACGGAGAAGTTTAAAAGGCTGACCCATAGATATTTTAGGATTTGCATCTGTAAAATCTCTGTCATAACCACTCACCTCTGCCATCAATGCAGCCCTGAAATCAGACTTTGAAAGACTTGGATTTGACTTCTATTCCTGCCATGATGCAACTGCAGGTACATTATTATCTGTGAGGCATAATTCACCCATAAAATGGAATAGCATGACCTGTCTCATATGCTTGTTGGGAAGGTTACTATTGGGTCCCTCTAATGTGCCAGGGACAGTGTTCCACGATTTCACAAAGCTCCTCATCCCCATAAAAACTGCTTATTGAGGTACTACTAGCTTCGAGGGAAGTTATGACAATAGGTTCGGAGGGTTTCTACCGGGTCACTCAACTCACAGTACAGGACTGGGATTCTGAATCATCATTTCTCAGACCTTTGCTCCTTCTTATCTGTGTTACCTGACTCTGACTATGTTTCTTGTTAAGGATCATGGGGCCTACAAAAAAAAAAAAAAAAAGATTTGGGCATTTTGTGACCTGCATTAGGTACTATATAAACATTGGTTATTTTTCCCTCCTTGGAGAGGCTACCCAAGGCTCACTAAGGGCAGCATTAGAAAGATAACCTGATAGATCTTCTGATGCAGAGAAATGAAGAGGAAATGCCCACATCAGTTTATACTGATAGCTCTGAGTAGGAAATTCAAGAGCTGCTTAGCTCTCACGCAAGGGCAGTTTCTGATGCGTAACAAAATCGTTCTGGGGACCTGCAGCCTGGCTGCAGACAGGAAGTCTCCACGGAGAATATGTGCCTGTTAAATTTTCAATTCCAGATCCCATATCAAGTTTGTAGCATTCTCATTACTTCTAGTGGCATCTGTTTGGTCTGCTTAGGAATTAAGGATGTGACATTTCTTTCATGAGCCTCTCTTTTGTCTCTGTATCCTGAGGTGAACTTGAGTATGTGGCATGGATAGTGCCAGAAAAGAAGTTTGCACTTGGTGCTCAGTAATTCCACATAACCCCAAAGAACACGCTGCCCACATGCTATACCTTCATTCTCCGTTCCTTTTGCAAAGTGGACTGTCTGAGTTTTGACATTCCTATCAGTAAGCATGCTATGGGGCTCAGGAGAACTTCACTACAATTCCATGAGCCAAGTGGCCGTTTTTATCAAAGCACTGTTATAAAGAGATATGATTTAGTTCTGGTGAGCAAGGCTGTGCTGTACCAACAAATTAGGCCTGAAATCTCCATAATGCAATACAAAAACATTTATCTCTTATTGTTATGAAGTCTCATGTTCTTCTCTCCTCCCTGGAGAAGATGAGCTCTGGTAGTGATTCAGTCTCCAGGCAGTTTCCATAAAAACTCTTAGAGGCTTTGGTCCTAGAGGTGAAATAAATTACTCATGTATATTCCCTTTCTCAGACCTGGCTACATAGCCTCTCATCATTGCAAAAAGAGGCCTAGAAATACCAAATGAGGGTAAGTACATCAAAATTCAAGCATTTAAAAATGTCTCTGCTAGAGACATACCTGCTGATAGCTACAGCAATAAAAATACACATTTATCTGAATATAAAACCATTTATGCTTTTCACATTGTGTTTAAATACCAGTGGTGGACTAGTGTATGCTGAAACATTATTCAACAAATGTGAATCATCTTAGGCTTGGCAGGATTTGCTTTGACTCTTGTCCTTTGCCAATTACCTTCACACCTGAGTGATGACATATCTGGGCTGCTTCACGAGGCAGAACCAAGGCCAATAGATATTATTGGAACATATACTTTGCCTTTATATTGGTGGAGAAAGTAACCTTTGGGCCTATGTTTTCATTTGCAGTGGAAGCATAGTGAAGGGAAATCTAGGGCTGATGGGAAGGCTCTGAGCTCACTTTTCTTCCTGGGGAAAAAGGTGGGAAGGTCTGATCTGGATCATTAGCATCCTCAAAGGTAGGACTAAGGGGAAAATGTTTGTTTTCCACCATGTTCTGGTATACAGTGAAGTATACCAATCTCAGGTTCTTACCCAAGAGACAGGGAATCTGGAAAGATTTCTCTAATAGGCTAACTTTAGCAGCTAGTGTTTTTATATCTTCTAAATGTATATATGGGATAAGGCTATTTAAAGTGGCCAGGAATCAAAGGCCATATTGGGTACTTGTGAATGAAAGATGTTTGGCAGAAGAAGTGAAGACCCATCTTCCTCCTCTGAGTGAGTTGAGGACCTCTGGTAGGGCCAGGCTACTCACTGAGGGCAGAGACTGAGGGTAAGGTGCCTTGTCTTGACACACACAGTTGTGGAACAGGTAACAGAAGCTGAGTAACAACCTAAAATATTACCTTCACCAGAATACCTCCAGTCCTCTTCCTGGGAATAGAAACTAAAGTCCTTCACATTTATGAAGCAGAACAAACAGGGAGTCTTTTGTGGTATAAATAATCATTGGGGAAAATATCTTTAATTGGCACAGAAGGAATCATGGCATGAGGGGACCAGTAGGAATAATGAAGGAATCAGCAATACTAAAGACGCAGCTGTTCTGGAACTTCACCACCCAATCTTAACTTCAGTCAATCGTGAAAAAGGTCGTGGCATTGCAGAAAAATAAGAATAATGACAAAGGAAAAGAGTTGAGAGAAGCATAGTTAGAGTTAAAGACCCAAGACCTCAGATGAGAGGGAATTGTCCTGATACAGGGATAAAAGGCTCATTTTCCTACTACTTACCTGCCTGGGACATACAGAAAAGCAGAAACCAGAGGTGGGGCTGAATTCTCTAGAACTACCAGAAATAGGATGGGCTGCCATAAGTAGTGAGATTCCTGCTAATGGAAAATTCAAAAAGGGGTCTGCTATAGTTGGGATATTGAATATCCCCAAAGGTTTCCATGTTAAAGCCTGGTTTCAGTGTGACACAATTTCAAGGTGGTGAATCCTTTGGGATATGGGTCCTTGTGGGAAGCATTTAGATAGTTTAGCACATGCCCCTGAAATAATTTTGGGACCCTAGATAGTCTAATCTCTCTTGCTTCCTGGCTTGTGATGTAAATACTTTTGATCTACCATACACTCTCCACCATTGCTATGTCACTCTCCCATCAGGGGGCAAAAGCAAGGGAGTCACTAGATCATGGACCAGAACTTCCACAATGCTGAGCCAAAATAAACCTTTTTCTCCTTGTAAGCTAACAGTCACGGGCCCTTTGTTATAGTGATGGAAAGCTGATTAATACAGGGTAGAATAATCACTTACCCAGGATATTATAGAAAACTTGCTTCAATTAAGAAATTGTGAGCCAGAAATAGTGGCACACACACCTATAATCCCAGTGACTCAGGAGGCTGAGGCAGGAGGATTGCAAGATCAGAGCCAGTCTCAGCAACTTAGTGAGGACCTGAGTAGCTTAGCAAGACTCAAAAAATAAATAAACAAACAAATAAATAAATAAATAGGTTGGGGGTGTAACTCAGTGATTAACTGCCCCTGGGTTCAATCCCTGGTACCAAAAATAAATAAATAAACAAAAAGAAAGAAATTGTAGAGGCAGCCAAAGGTCTTTTTTGACATCTATGGAGTGGTGAAGTCTGCTTACCATGGGTTTAGTGATGACTTTGTGTGTGTGTGTGTGTGTGTGTGTGTGTGTGTGTGTGTCTGTGTTCTTTTATTTTTCAAAGCATTTTCAATTCATGGTTGTTTCGAGAATTAGAGAGACAACGTATAGGAGGATGAAACAGGAAGGGATGAGAACAATAAGCACACTGCCTAACACGGATAATCACCATTCTCTGCCTTTTTCTGTCCCTATCACCAGGCAAAACCATACTATTAAATAGCTTCTCCCAATCCACAATGACAATGCTTCTTTTAACGAGAGTCTGAACCTGGGAATTGATTTGGAGCAAGGTTTGAAATTACTTAGAGAAACTGCATTTTGCTTTTTCACTAGAAACTTTAAGAAGTGGAGACAAAGCTTGTGAGTCCCACTGCATCTTCCAGTCGCTGGGCTATGAGCTTTCTATGGACCCATCCTGACCTCTGCTACTGGGAAATCATGACTCACTTCGCACCCCACCAAACACCTCATCTGCTACCTCCCAGGAGAGAGGAGGTGGGATATCCCGGCTTCCCTTCCCACATTCAGGATCTCATCCTTGCCCCTCCAAAGCTTGTGCCTGCTCAGGGCTTCCACTGAACAGCTCCCGTTTCCCTGCCAGGTCTCCCATGAGGAGGCCCCAGCTCATTTGGATGCACTGTGCCTTGCATCCTGCCAACATGGTTTTTCTTCCACTCTTGATCAATAAGTCACAGGCCTATTTGGCCTTTCCCCAGCCATGAGACGAGCCTGGCTCCAAGTCAACAGGAAAGAAGGCCAAAATAGACTCTGCCTCTGCCTAGGGTCCCTCTCTCACACACTCCCAACTGTGTCTGGTTCTCCTTTTCCCAGGCTAGATTTTGTATCAAAAAGAGGAAAGAAAGAAGCGGGGATGGATAAAAAAGAGGAAAGGATAGGAAAGAGAAATGATAAGAGCAAAAGAGGGCTGGAGTAATGGCTTAGCAGTTAGAATGTTTGCCTGGCATGCACAAGGATCCAAGTTCAGACCCCAGCACCACGTACCTAACTGGGTGTCAGAGAAATCAGAATCAGATGAAAAATAAATAAAAATTGATTCTCCTTTTCTCTTTCTCTCTGTTGAAGAAAATAAAGCAAATAAAAGAAAGAAGGAGTAGAGAGAGGAGGGAGAGGACAGGTACAAAGAGGTTAGCCATTACTGAACTGCTTGAATAATACAAAAAGGAAGAAAGAAAGAAGCATCTTTTTCATTCTGGAAAGAGACTCACATGTGTATTCTTCCCACCGGCTTGAAGCAGAATCCTCAGCCTAAGCTTTTTTCCATTCCCTTCCACAAGTTTTCCAGCTCTCTCTAGTCTGAACCACAGATCCAGCAATGCCCCAAACTAGGATTCACTCTAAGATTCTCAGATTCCCAAAGTTGGAAACAGTAATGGAATAACTGCTTTCTCCTCTGACCAAGTAAGAGCTAAGGGCTGCTGACTGCTCCCTATGATCCAGGCTCTGCTCCAAATACTTGACAAGTATTCCTGCCTCTAGTTGTCATCACCTCCCTGTAAATACTACTGTCAGTTCCACTTTACGATGAAGAAACTGAGGTTAAGTAACTTGCCTCAGGGTTTGCGACAACAAAGAAGTCATCATTCAGTCCTAGCGGTCTGCAGCTGGAACCCATGTCCCTAACCCCTCCCCTGACATCCCTACTATCAAGGAAAAGGAAGTTGTGCCAAAAGCCCAGCTCAGACTCCTAACACATTGTGTGCTCCTCAGTTTGCTGTGTCTTCCAGCGACATAAAGGATGAAGTTTGGGGGATGCAGTCCTTCTTCTCTCAGCCTAGAGGATGATGAATTGTGGAGCAAAGTGGAGCCCAAGTCTTGTTTAATTCAGAATTTCAAACTAGAGGAAAATGAATTCAAACTTTTATTTTGAAAATGGAGGCTCTAAGGTTCTCAAACCTAAACTTACTCACATTGCTTTGCCAAGTACAGCCAAAGTCACAGCTGTTGAATCAAGACCCTTAGAACTAGCGCATACCTGATAATCCATCTAGTCTAAGCCCTGCATTTCTATCCACCTCTATTTTGCAAATGTGGACACTAAAAAGCTTAAGGAACTGGGCTATCTTTGAATTAGTGTACCTAATTTTCTGCTAAATGTGGAGAGAGTTCATACTGGCTGCTATGACCATTTTCAGAGAGGTCCAGCATGGAACAGATGGTGCACAGAATGAGCAGATCAAGTGGGGGGAGGGAACACAGCATGCGTAGTGCCTGGACACAGTAAGCATCCCATAAAGAGATGTTGGGATAAATAAATGTACAAGGGAACTAATGACAATTTTAAAGTAGAAGTAGAACAACTGAAATGTTCATGAAGTTCAAATATGCCACTGTAAAACTTGCCCTGATGACAAAAGACTTCTGAAAGACCAATCCAGCTTCTATGTACTAGGGAAGTCTGATTGTTGGGATAGGGACAAAAACATGATTTGGATCCAATCTTTCTGTTTGATATACAGCTTCATCAGCCTTCATTGGCAGGGCAAACTAAAATAAGGGACAGGTTTGAATTATACTAGTGCCTTTAGACAAGGGTCCAGGGACTGCTCTCCTGAACAGGATCTCATTTAAAATGCTGTGAGTGTATGTGGATAGCTCTACTTGTTTCATGTTCATCTCAAGTCACCTGGCATTGCTAGCTACCAGGTTAGCTATGTCTCCAGAAACAGACACCTTTAAGAAATGCTAACTCAGGGTATTATATAGTAGCTAGTTAGGAGTTTTGGATCTAGGAAAGACAGCTCTTAATTAAGTATGTCTCTCTTATGTAACAACTGTAAGTAACAAAGTATTATTTAACCTCCCTGTACTCTGTTCAGAACACATCTGTGAAATGGTTAGGGGTAAAAATCATCACTAAGTTAATAGTCTTGGAGCAGAAAATGAAATGAAATGTGACAGTATTTTGTAGTGATCTCATGCTTAATCTCCTAAGAGTTGCCCACATATTCAAGACCTGACCAGAGCAACTCATCTCCTGACCACTATGGACAATGATCTAATCACCTCATCTTCCTTTCTCACTTTACTTCTGCAAAATAAACTTCTCCTCTGGCTGACCATTAAGCTATTCAATCCACAGGCACTATCAGCTGGAGTCTGAATTAAGATTATTACCCAGCTTTAAAAGACAATTTCAGGCTAGCATGAAGACGAACTGCTGGAGAAAAGAGGTTTGATTCTATTTATGCACATATTCGCTGTTCCCATGGCCAGTGAACAGTGTCTCATTCAAAATTCAATTTGGGGATTTATGGTACTTTTGAATGAGAAAAGGAGAAGCAGACATGAAATAGGCCACAAAGTGGCTTTTTTCGATTTCCTACAGGTTGGACATAGCACTGCCAATAGAAGAGTCCTGCTCAGAGGTCTCTGCCAATAACCCCATAAAGTTAAAAATGGGAAAACAAGGAAGTCAGGTGCATGAGTCAGCTTTTTGTCACTATGACCAAAATACCTGACATAAATAACTTAAAGGAGGAAAAATTTATTTTGGCTCCTGGTTTCAGAGTTTTCAGACTGTGGTCTGCTAGCTGCATTGCTTTGGGCCTGACATACCTTTATTTAATAAAGGTGTACATACCTTTATTTAATACAGAAATTTCTTTTAGACAGAGTTTTGCCACTTTGCTTAAGAAGAAACCCTCTTTGGGCTCCTTTGATTGTTAAAAAACAACTGGCCAGCACCAATTAGGAGAGAGGAGATAGCAAATATGCCTTTGGAAGCAAATACATAGAATAGATCTGTGCATGAATTTAGAGTTGAATAAACACAATTTACTGCAGAAAATATCAGTGTCCAAAAGACTGAGAAATGACAGAATAAACAGCAAGTGAGGCAGAAAGGAAGGTAAAAAAAAGAGAGGATGAGAAAATAGGAAGGCTGCCAAGATGAACAGAACAATCTGCCAACATGCATGTCACTTCTCTCATAAATCAATTTCATCAATGTGCTTAATTGTTTGAACAAATGAGATGGAGCTATTTTCAGAATGATTATTTATTCTGATCACCAATTCCCTTTCCATGAAAGGAGCAAAGGAGAGACTATACTTTTGCAGGCTTTCTCAGTGCAGCTGAATATTTATTCACAGAAACAGACACTGAAAATAGTTGCTGCTTCTTGGGCCTAAGACAGATGTGGGTTCAGGACAAGAGAGAGTCCAGAAGCTGCAACTGGGTCCCTCAGAGAAGCAGCCCATCCCTGTGCATCTCTGCCTGTGAAGAGCTGCCTCCTGCTCAGAGTCTTCCTGCCATGGATGGATGGTGTAGAGTAGAATCAAATCTGGGCCCACGACCCTGATCGGTTCATCCTTGAAGTTTATTAGAATCTTACTTTAACCCTTTTCTAAAAGTCATTACTTAATGAATCGTATCATAGTAAAATGATGAGAAAGAAATACATATTCTCTATTTATAAGTTCATTCCTTTTTTCATTAAGACCACATGAGGGGACAGGAGAGGTGCCTCAGAAGTAGAGTTCTTGCTTCGCATGTGCGAGGACCCAGGTTCAAATTGCAGGACCACATACACAAGTAAGTGGAGGAAAAACAAAAAACAGATGAAAAAACATTTAAAAAAAACAAACAAACTAACTCTGTCTCTAACTCTCCCTCCCTCTTTCTCTCTCTCTCAAACAAAGAAAACAAAACCCATGTAAGTATGAATCAGTGTATTTTCTGTGGAATAAAGTCCGGGCCTCAGCACTGGAAGGCCTAATTTCAAGTCCTGACTCCATCACTGCAAAGCTGAGTAACATTGTCCAAGTTGCTCTTCCTCTCCAAACCTCAGTTTGCTCTGCTATAAAATGGGCCAATTCTAGTTTGTACCTCATATGCTGCTTTTGATAATTAAATAAGTTTAAATATTTCAAATTGTGGCTGTCACATAATGAGTCTCAAAAGTGACCAATATTATAATACTGATTCTTATGAATTAACAGCTAAAATGATGTAGTTGAAGCATAGTAATTATTCTAGATATGACTATCTGCTTGTGAGTTCCCCAAAAGTAAATCAAAACATAGGAATGAGTGCAAAAGGTTTGTATAGAGGGTGCAGAGATGACCTGTAAGAAAACATGAAAATGATAAGAAAAGGGAATGCAGTCATATAAGTTGAATTAAATCAGCCTCCTTGGTGGGTGAGTGAAGTTTTATTCTGCAGAAAAATCCCAGGAAATGGTGATGTATCACTCGAAAGTTGAGGGAGCTAGTGTATGTATATATTCACTCGTTTCAATAATCTATTGAGGTTAGTAATTCACCAGAATTTCTAGTTGACTGTTCATGGCAGGGTCAATTTCTTGAAAAAAAAAAAACTTAGACAAACAGATTCAAAGACTTGAAGTTAGAATATGTTCAGAACACTGAATGTACATCTGAGATTAGTAAAAACAAAAATTCATCAACTTGAAGAAAACAGCTGTCAAGATGAAGCTCTGGACTATGGCAAGTGACTTCTTTATAATCCTAAGATTTAAGTATCCTTTAAGATGATAACATCAGGTATTTTCCACATAAGCTGTCACTTTGCAGATCCATTGACCCCAAAGATAGCTATACATTTTTCAGATGCAATGGAAAATGAAACACTAAATATAACCGTCATTATAATATAGTAGAAATAGAAATAACTCAGGGTATAGAATACATATACTTGAATCTTGCTATTTTACTTTCCAGTTTATAACTTTTCAATTTAATTATGTAATATCTTTGCGCCTCTCTTCTCACTTTGTTGAGTAAGAATTAATATTTCCATTCGTGGTTTTCATGGTAAGGTCATCTGATGATGTCAATATGCCTCACAGTAAGGTATTCGTACAATGCTTATGTCCAGATAACTGAAGTGGACCCCCTTAGATAATAAGCTTAATTGGGGGGCCATTTCTGATGGAAATATTTACAAAATGCAATTGCCAGTAAGTTGTATTGATAAGAATCATCGTTCAATGCTGTAACACTGCAACAGCAAAGGTCTCCAAGCTGATGTGGCATGCCACACTGCTTGCTTATTTCTTTCTTCTCCTTCTTGTTATCTGTGCCACTTTTTATTGCTATTAGTTTCTATGGCAACTAACTAACTAAGCTCATTAAATCAGTAACCCAAGTTAACACCTAATACTAATCAAATAAGCTCCAGCTAGCTTGAGGGTATGCACCAACTTAAATAACCTTTGTGATCCCTGCTTTCCCTACTGCTCAAAAAAACTTTTTCCTAATTTCAAATTTTTTAGGTAGTTGAGGGTGCCAACCATCTGATCATTTCACAAAAATAATGCTACATTGGACATTGAATATAGGATTAAGGAAAATAAAAGAGAAAGAAAGCATATTCCTCTATGGATACTTCATTCATTCTTTCATCCATTCATTCACATAATATTTCATTTGTTTATTTTTTAAACAAATGCTACCTGCCCCTATTCAAAATCTAAATATAATAGATATAATAAGGGATCAGACATTTATCTCACCCAAAAGGAAAATTTAGTTGAGAAATGGAAAAATTAACTTGTATGGCTAATCAGAATCTTATCATATTATATACGAATCATTATGTTTTATCAAAATTTATAGTTGTCATGGGACAGTGCACATAGACTGCTCTGTAGAGCTCAAAGAGAGAAAAAAATTTCTAGGATGGGAGAGCAAGAATGATTCAATAAAAGAGGTAAATATTAACTGAGATTTCAAGATTGTAAATTTAGAGAGCTAAGTAGGAAAGGCTGTAATGGACTTACAATGATCAAATTCACAGAATCATCTCTTTACGAGATATAGAGCTTGGAATGGTAGATGACCAGTTGGATTTGAGATAGATGTAAAGAACGTCATGGGAAATAATTATCTTAAAGCAAGTGTAGAAGGCACTGAATACCTGACCGCAAGGTGTGGACAGTAGAAGCCACTGAATGGGTATGAACAGGCTTGGGGCAGGCTCATGGCTTCACTGGGAGTAGTACTGTATCAGGAAGAAAAAGATCGGCTGGCATAGGGGAGACTAAATAAGTGTTAGGGAGAAGAGAAGATAGCAATGAGATAAGAATTACTGCCCACTGAGGAGAAGAAACATGAAGGGTGTCTCATAAAGAAAAGGCAGAGGAAGGATGAGGAGCAGTCTTGAGACTTTGACAAAGGCAGAGAGACACTCAGACTTACACATCGTTTCCTTCTCTTAGTAATGAGGTTATCTATTATGAACTCGTTCTGCTTTCCACTTGTCTGTCATCAAAACATTTATCTCCAAATAATTGCTCCTTAGTCATTCCTCACCCTGAAGAACAAGTACATGAATCATGATTTCTATTTTACAGCAAGAAATAAGGAGGCATGAGGAATTTTGAAATTCTCTTATCATTCAAAGTTCAGGTAGGAGGTAAAATAATAACCTGGGATCCTGGTGAAGAAAAATAAGTCTAAGTAGAACAGAAAAAGCATGAGCTTATTCAAATTCTAATATTGTATGTGATAAATAAGAGGTACCCAATAAATGCATTAGATGTCAATTAATAAATTAATGAATGATGGATTGAATAAATTGATGAAACAAGGACATGAATTCTTTAATGAGCAACTGGGAAAAAGTGTTAGATGTAGTCACACTGTTGCCTCAGTCTTTTATATTCATATTTTTTGAAAAATTAATATGGGCCAGGGATATGGTCAGTAATAAAGCACTTGCTGGCATGTACGAAGCCGTGGGTTAGAACTTTAGCACTGAAAAAATAATTTAATATGCAAACAACACTCAACCCATTCAAGCAAAGTCAAACTTTATCCAATTCACAATTATCTACCTGTTGCAAGGATACATGCATCCAATATGCATTTGGGCGAAGACTGTGTGACAATCATTGTACTAGGATCTATGAATGGAAAAATATATAGAAGAATTTTGATCATGAAAATCTGACATTCTGGAAAGATAAATTATTAAGTAACAATTACTATCTGTAATAGGAGTTAAAAGTAGACATGTTTCCAGCCTGAAATGTAATCTCTGTAATACATAGAGACTGAATTCTATCCCCATTCATTCTTTAATTTGTAGCTTGTTTTCTTTGCTTAGAACAATGGCAATAATGATATTTAACTATTTTGTATAATTGTTGTAAAAATCTGAGTTAATAACTTTAGACATACCAGGATGAGTTCCTTTTATTATCATCAACAAAATTCATTAAGTGTCTGTGGCATCATTGTTTAAAACTTAAAGCCTTTTAGACCTAGGAATTAAAGGAAACAGTATTTGTTGATCGAAGTCTCAAAAAGTTCTCTCCAATTGTAGAAGCTGAATGATCAGCTTCTACAGGGAAATTTCTATCACAAGAATTTTTAAAACTTTCTAAAAACTTTTCAGACAATTTTCCTTGAGAGAGGGTATATAACTAGCCTCAAAATACATCATCAGTCAAGGTGCTGGAGTGGTATGCATGAGGACATAAGTTTGAATCCCAGCACCACATAAACAACAGTGTCAGAGCAATGAAAGTCCAATGAAAAACTAAATAAAATTGATTCTCTCTCTCTCTGTTTTTGTCATTGTATCTCTCTCTTAAAAACACATATATATATGTATACACATGTATACATATATATATAATTTTCTATGTTGATTATATATATGTATGTGTGTGTGTGTGTGTGTGTGTATATATATATATATATATATATATATATATATATATATCCAAACATTTAAAACTTAATTATTTAAAATAGTAGGCAGCTAAATGGACTGCACTGAGTAGGGGCTCCTTTGTCCTTGAACCCGATGACAACATTGAAATTCTGATCAAGTTATTTTTTTAATCCCAGCTCTGAGCTGCATTCCTATTGCAGCTGAATACGAAAACATCTTAGAGTTAGTGTGCAAAAGCTCATCACCATGAAATGCTTTTTAAAAAAGATTTCTTATTGACAGAAAATAAAATTCACCTCTTACTTCTGATAAAGGCTGAGCACAGCGGAGTACAGGACCCACAGAGAGCAGGGGAAAGCAGATTAGGTGCACAGAAATTTTCAGGGCTATTTCACTTTGCATTGAAGTCTTAAAGTATAGTTTCCTCACAAGGTAATTTAGTAAACTGGATCGCATGTGGCTTGGATTTATAATCTACGTTATTAAAATATCAGCGTGAAGTGGAAGTTAAGCAGAAAGAACTTCTTAATTTCTTATTCTTGAACAGCACCCACCAAAGCATGTTAAATCTGAAACCGCACCCAGTTTTTAGGCCAGAATTAATGGCTCTTTGAAGTCTAGCACCACAAGAAATCCTGGCTCTCAGCCTCTGTTGGGCCCCTCCCCTCCCCTGACATTTGTTTTTCACAGATGAAGAAATTGACAATGAGAAAAATGAAACTATTGTTTCGAGGAATTGAGAAGACAAGTGAAAACAGTGTACCGTGCTCTTCCCATGTGCCTGACACATTAGTGACAGGACCTGGGTCAGATATCAGCCTCAAAGGCTGACTCCCTGAGGTCAGGGGCTGTGCCATTTTTGCTCTTCTTTGATCCTCGTGGTATAACAGTGCCTGACCCTTAGTAACCGTTCACTAAATGCACATGCATGAGTATAGAACTGCTTCATTAAAGACAAGGCCATGGATTAAGCTAATGGCAGAGCACTGCTCAAAATCCAGTTTTCCTGGCATCAAAATCAGTGAGTTTTTCATTTTGCTACAAAACCATCCCCACATTTTATAACTGAGTGTTTACCATCAAGGACTAGTCTTCTGGATGTAGTGAGCTCTGTTTTATTTACTTTCACTCCTGGGTTAGTATCCACACACAAAAAAATCTCCCTATGTTATTTCAAGATAAAACTTACTGTCTCTCTCTCTCTCTCTCTTTTGAAATAAATATTATTGGAGGACACTTTTCCCAAATAGTTTGACCAAGGCAAAGTTCAGAATCATAAAATTCCTGTTTAAGCACCATGCTCATGATGATTTGGGAAATTGTCTCCCCAAAGAATAAATACGATGAAACAGCTTCCAACATTCTATTCAGCTTTTATATTCTAGAATTTCTATATGACCCACCAGTCCTCCTTGTGGGTATTTATCCAATAGAGTTAGAGACACTGTTTTTAAGAGACATTCACACTCCCCTATCTATTGCAGCAATACTCACAATAGCCAAGAGGTGGACTCCACCAATGTCCAGCAACAGATAAATGGACAAAGAAACTGTTGTATATTTGCACAGTGAAATATTATTAAACCTTAAAAAAAGGAAATTCTGTCATTTTTAACAGCATGACTGGAATTGGGGAACATTATTTTAAGTCAGGCACACAAATACTTTATGTCTTACATGTGTGTTCTCTAAAACAAATCTGAAGGAATGAAGAATAGAATAGTGGTCAAAGAGATGGTGGTGGAGAATGGGGAGATGGTGGTCGAGGCCACCAAATCTCAGTTAGATAAGAGGATTATGGTTTTGTTTTTGAGATCTATTGCACAGCACAGTAAATATAAATAATAGTAGTGTATTGTAAATTTCACAATTTCAAAGAAAAAATATACAGTGCTCTTACCTCCAAAAAAGATGTTATTTGAGGTGAAGGGTACAGTAACTAACTTGATTTAATTACTCTGCATTGTATCCATAAATTATAACATTGCTTTGTCCCCCCCCCAGATTTATATGATTGCAAATTATCAATGTATAGTAAAAGTACTTTTAATACTTACAACATTGTTTAAATTACTTTTAAAATGAGGAACCCAGGCATGGCATGACATGCCTGTAATCACAGTGACCCAGGAGGCTGGGTCTTTCTTCAGAAAGACCTGAAGTTCAAAGCCAGCCTCAGCAATTTAGTGAGGCCCTGTTTCAAAATTTAAAAAAAAAATTAAAAAAAAAGGCCTGAGGATGTTGATCAGTGGTTAAGTGGTTAAGTGCTGCTAAATTCAATCCTTGGTACCCCCCAAAATTAATTAATTAATTAATTAATTAATTAAAAATAAATAAATAAAAAGAAAGAAAAAATGAAAATATAACTAAGAAAATAAATAATACATAAAACTTTTTCATTATGAGGGATAGTAATAACCAGAAAGCTTCATTTACACAGCATAGAAAATTTACATAAATAAAATTTGGGGAATTATTAAGTAATACACATAACCTACTTGGAACGATGATTGATACAGGGGTTATATAAAGTTTGTTATCCTTATCATTATTATTATTTATCATAGTAGTAACTGCATTTGGGATATTAAGTTAGTAAGCCATACATAGGTAAAAGAATTGGATAGACGGGTTTTGAAATTGGGTTCTCCCCACTGTAGGTGTGTGATCTGGAGAAACCTATGTAAGAATTCTGAGCTGCAGTTTCTCCTCTATGAAATGAGGATAATAATAATAATTTTCTCTTAAGGTTATCGCAAAGAGTTAGATAACATATGTAACACACCTTGATCTTTGCAGTAGTAGGGACAAATTGAGTGTGGCTCTGTTAATAGTTTTGTTATTGCTATCATCACCCCAGAATAATGACCATATGATGCAGTATTAACTATCCACTTTTAGAAGAAGGGAAAAATGGGCATTTCCTGAATTTCCTGACACAAGCTTGCTAGTGAAAACCCACAGGTCCATTTGCAAAACATGACAGCTAATATATCTGATAATTTAGTTGGAGGCTTCTATAGTCAAAGTGCCTTCAACAGGCACCCTTCAAACATGTGCCTTATGAAATAATACTCTCTTCTGATACTTAGAGAAACAAAAATTAGAGGAGAATGGTGTCCAGGTTTGAACTTAAGAATTATTCTGTATCTTAATCTCCAATTTTATATTCACATATGCATTATAATATTAAAGGAGTCATGAACAAGATACTTAAAAAATAAATCAAACTATATTTAATCCAACATTTCTTGAAGTATCGGGACACAGAATACCTATCAACAGCCGAAAGAACTCACTTTGGAAAACACTGCCTCTCATAATGCTGGAAGACATATTGGAAAATTGTTGGGAAAGAGAATGAAGAGCAAAGTAGGTTTATATCTTCCTTTCAAATGTCATACTATATTTGGAGACCAAGATTTAGCTATGCACGATTATCTTGAATATTATGGAAAACTTTCTTTAAAAAATTTTAGATGTCCTTCCTATTCCCACCCACCTCCGTGCCACCCTCCCTTCACCCCCAACATCATAGGCAAGGCTCCCCGCTTGCTTGTGTAAAAATTCATTCATGTTGAGGTTATTATTAGCTTAGCTATCTGTCATTCTGTTTCTGATTGTATTCTATCTTCCACAAACGAGAGAAAGCTTTCGGTCCTTGAGTCCCTGAGTTTGGAATATTTCACTGAAAAATACAACTAACATGGGGGTTAAGTAGGGGGAAACATGGAATCGAGGGGAACCCAAGGGGGGTTGGCATCAGCCTTGGCTTGCTCTGTCATTATACATTTGTTCTTGACTGTATGACAATGATTCCCTCCTAAATGTAAAACTATCTTGAATGAATAAAAAATGAGAAAAAAATAGATGCAAAAATGAGAATAAGAATTAAAATAAAATAAAATACTGGGCCAATTCTCAGAGAGTCTAGATTTTGATCCTAATTTTTCAAGTAATTATACCTTTGTAGTTGGATTGACTTGGGTTCAAATTCTACCTCTACCACTAAGTAGCTATGTAACTGGGTAAGTTCATAATTTCTAGAAACCTTCACTTCCTCATCTGTGAAGTGGTGATAATAAGGAGCATCTTTCATGTTTGCTGCCAAGTTGAAAGTCAAATAGTACTGATATCTTCTACTGGTAAGGATGATGATAATTATGCAAAGTATCATCAGAACTGAAACAGTAGGTATAAAGTTTAGTGATAAACATAACCACTTTAACACCTCTCATTTTCACTTTTCCTTCTGTGTAAACTAGACTGATAGAGGAGCTGTTTGTCTATCACCCAGAGTTGCTCCTATGCTAGCATTCACTCACTCGTTCATCTTACCCACTTCATTTATTAAATATTTGTTGACTGTGTGCATACATCGGAACACGCATGCACAGGTAATACCTGAATAAAGTGCACACTTAGCACTCAAAGAGCGTGAGATTCATCAAAGAATGCAAGTTATACTCAAAACAAAAATAGCAAAGGGCTTAATGAGAGGTGAGTAACAGATACTAGGGGATCACAACAGAAGCAATTATCCCTGCCAGAAAGAGAAAAAGGGAAGATGACTATCTCTAAATTGGACTTCAGAGGTTGAGGAGGATTTCATAAGTAATATTATTTAAAATTGCTACAATTTATCAAGCCTTAAAATATACCAGTCATGTGGAAAATTTCTGATCAAGTGACAACCAGACCCTACAGCGCTGTCACCATGTCAACCACCTGGATAAACATATTCTGGGAGGTGGCTTGCTGCTTCATCCTTAATTCCCCTAAAGGCATTGATTATACAATGCTGTCAGAATTGTTATTGTTGAATTTTGGCTTGTTCTAATCCACACTTTGACCAAGATTTTAAAAGGAAACTTATATGGCATCTGAAGAATTAGATAATCATTTATGAAAAAATAATCATTTCTTTACTTCTCTACCCATGTCCTAATGTTTGCCTTCATTCCCACAGTGCTATGGTCTGTATGTTTTTTCTCCCCAAAATTTGTGTTGAAACCATCTTTGCAATGTGATAGTTTTAAGAAGTGGTCCTTTAAAGGCTGGTTAGGTCACAATGGCAGACAGAGCCCTCCTGGATGGTAGTGCTGCCCTAGAGGCCAGAGAAAGCCTGGATCCTCCCATCCTCTGAGGACACAGGAAGAAGGTTCCATGTATGATCCAGCATGGCCTCATCAGACACTGACCTTCTGCTGCCTTGACCTTCCAGACAGGAGAGCTTTAAGAAACAAACTCTTGTTGCTTATAAGCTCCACCCTCCCTCTTCCCCTCCACATTCATGGCATTTTGTACCAGACTAATATTTATATCTTTATACTTACGTACTTTTCAATAACATTTACATGTGTGGTATTTTAATTCCTTATTCTAAATTCCAGTACTTTTTTTTTTGTGATGCTTTTAAACTTCATTCCCCCTTTAGAGTCATGTTGAATGCAGATTGTATGTTGCTGTCATTGGCTTTTGAGAGGGGAGGTTGCACTTTTTGTGCCAGGTATGAGTAACACTAATTTTATAGCTTATGTCTTTCAGTTCATTAAAATTGAAATTAGATTCACTTGCCTGGAGTAGTCCTTAGAGGGAATTAAAATTTCCAGGGATTTCACATTCCAAAATTCCCTTCTGCAGCTGATTTCTTGATTCTACTGTTGTCTTAACTCTCTGTTCTGAGTCTTTGCATTCAACCACACTGTCTGCCCTTCCTTTCCTCTCCAGGCTGGCAAGAGTGAGGGTCATGGTGAAGGGCTTGGAAAGTAGCAAATCACTCAGCCGTATATCAAAGAGAACTGGTCAATTATGAGGCGGCGGTGATAACACCAAGCACTTCTCCCTTTCTATTGATATCTTCTTTTTGTAATGTGAGGTGCTGAAGATGGCTTCTTATTCCCCTTCAACGCTTATTTATTTGTTTTTTTAACAAGTGATCACTGAGGATATTCTGTGTGTACTGGGAATATTTCAGCAACAAAATAAATTACCTACTCTGAGCCTCAGCTTCTGTTTGTTTATTTATTTGTAAAGAAATGGAGATAGAAATAGCCATCTTGAGTTTTTGTTATAAGGATTAAATAAGGCCTGTGCAGAAATTACATAATAAACTGTCTGATGCATTGCTAATGACAACACCAACTCCGCTAATTGACAATAGCATTCGATAGCATTCCAGGGAAGTTTAGACTTGGAAGGTATCTGGGGAAAATATTTCTTACATTCTAACGTACATTCTAATGATGGCATTAGTGAGTAGTAGAAACGGGGAGACAGATAATAAACAAATAACGAAAAAGCAACATCAAAGAGTATATAAACATTAACAAAAAGCAGGGAGATAGTGGTAGCAGGTGGGAGACACACAGAAGAACAAACTGTACATTGAAACATGTAAGACACGCCCACAAACTACCCCACAGCACATGTAGCAACCACTGTTAAAACTGGTAGAAAAGAATACCCATAGGACAATTTTTCATACTTACTAGAGAGAACATGTACTTACAAGAGGATTTAATCTTGGCTTCATTTTATTTTTTCCTTTTGAAGTAATTTCCTTTCTGCTTTCTATGGGAAAACATAATTTACACCAAAATGAAAGGTATAATTATTACAATGCATCTATAAACTGACAGGTTCTGATGCACAAACCCAATTTAAAATGAGAAGCTTACTGTAAAGTCACACTCTTGAGATCTATGCTACAGCGTATTACCAATCAATGGACGGTGATTCAAAAAGGGCAAAGTACAAATGATCACCCCTAAGAAATGGGTAGCCATGTCCTAGGCCAGCCTTTAGCGTGCATCAGGAACAGCAGCCCCACTATTCCTTAGTAGAATGGATTTTCCTCTGTTTCTTTGTAGAAGGGATTTGTTCATCTAGAGAGGATTAATAAACTGGGTCTCTGGATCAAGGTAGGGTTTTAGAATGCAGTCTCTGCACTTGGGTAGGAGTTAAGAACAAAAAGCAGAGATTGTTGGGTGGTTAAGCTAGAGGAGAGACTCGCAGGATATTCCCTAAACCAGGTCACCTCTTCTGTGCAGGTCAAGGAAGGGACGTGAGAAATGCTGGCTTTGACTAAAAAGGACAGAGTTTGAAAGGAAGAGAAGCCATTAGTTCCCCATATTTTAACAATCAGAAAGCATTATGATAAAGCTGCCTATCTGTACACATGGAAAACTAATTACCTCTCAGGGAACATAGAAGCCCAGTGCTTAGAATCAAGAGCAGAAAAGAACAAAGGACAAAAGAATTATTCTTGGGAAGCAAACATTACCCCTAATCTTTCCCTAGACTAGAAGAATTTAGCAAAATGGGCCTTTTAAAAGTTTCCTTTGCGTGTGTGTTGGGGGGGGTACAGGGTCTTGAACCCAGAAAATTTACCAGTGAGCTGTATCACAGACCTTTTAATTTTTTTTATTTTATGGCCTTGCTAAATTGCTTAAGGCCTTACCACGTTGCTGAGACTGGCCTTGAACCTGAGATCCTCCTGCCTCCGCCTCTTCAGTTGCTGGCATTTCAGGGATGCAACACCATGCCAAGCAGACCACAGAATGGAATGACATTTCATTGTTGCAATTGGTATGACATTTGTGGGTCTTGTGAGGATGTTCATTTATTTTTCATGTGGGAGAAATGTGAATAATCTACGATTAAAGCGCCAAAAATTTACTACAAATCTGTGATAAATAGCAAAATATAACCATATTCTTCCATTCCTATTATGCACATCTCATTGCAATGTGAATTTTCCATTTCTCCTACCAATATGTGAAGTCTGTTTTTTCAACTCTTGAATCTGGGCTGGCCTTGTGACTAACATTAACCACAGAATGTGGAGTGAGTGACATTGTTTGACTTCTAAGCTACGTATACAGAGGTTGAAGCTTCATTCCTCTTTAAAACCTTAGACCATTATGCTGTAAGAATAATCTGGATAAAGAACCATGTGGTTGAGAAAGAAACAGGTCACCTGGACTGCACCAGCCCTCTTATGACCCACCAAGTGACTGTGAATGCATGAGTAAGCCCACGAGAAACCTGCAAAAAACCACCAGTCCGAGCCACAGAATCTTGAGAAAAATTAAATCTTTTTTTTAAGTCACTGAGGTTTGGGACTTAATTTGGTGATTTGTTGTTCATCTGTAAATAATTTAAATGTCATGTGATGTGACACATATGAAATTTCATAGGTATCTATCTCTAACTCATTTTTATTTGAGAAATGACTATATCAATTTTACCTATTTTCTAGGGATATTAAGATAATTAAAGGAGATCCTGAGAATGTCAGTAAATTTGAACACTTCTGCTTTAATTAAGCTGTTTCTTATGTCTTTCCAAATTAGTTTACATTCAAGTGATATTTTGTACTTTCTTTATAAATTAGGTCTTAAAATTTCACAAAATGAACATCTGAATCCATTGTAGCATGGAAGGGATAAATAAGTCCAGAGAAGGGGCTGGAGAGCAGGAAAGGAGGGTGGGAGGGAGGAAACCACCACTCAGGATATCAGTGAAATAAATAATCATTTTTACTGAAGTATACAGAAAAGTTTTCAAAGACAAAAAAATTCAACCTTTTCTACACAATTCAGGAAAAATCAATATCTTTTTATTTAACACATTCATGAACAAAAGCTTGCTTTCTCTTTAAGTGATATTTTATTTCAGTGCAATAAAGGATGATAGATTGTCCCTCATTTGCATCAAAATCTGGCAAGATCACACAAAAAACATTCTCACCAGACTCTCACATTTGTCTAAATCAGAGTTCTCCAGATGTTGGCCTCAAATTAGATTGATCAGCTTGTCCTGCTCATTATCAATCTATTTACCCTGACCAACTACTAAATTTGAACTTCAGGGTGGGTATATACATTTTAATTTTTATTTTTTGCCCAAGGTCATCATTCTTATGTGTATTAATGTCTTCAACCTTTGTCTTACACGCTAAGCTCCAGCAAATAGTATAAAATCTTATTTATTCTTGTGTTCCCAGCCCTTATATAACACCTGGTATTCATGAGGCTTCAATAATTTTCTCCAAGGAAGGGGTGAATGGAAGAGTAAATGAGTAATGCAATGTAGGGTTCTAAGATTTGAACAATGTCATGTCTCATCAGTTTGCTCCACGTTAGGTATACATTTTAATTGAAATCAAAATCCACACTGTCTGTAACTACCAGTTACAGAGATATCTGAAGCTTTATTTGTCCCCATACTAACCTTATTGATCTTCCAGCCCAGGTTCTGCTATCAGCAATGCCTGACTACAGTCAGAGAACTTTAAAGACTGAAGCTTAAACTCTAGCTCCGGTGCTTGGCAGGTGGTAGGTGATTAACAAACAACTGTTGAAAACTTTCATTTTAAAATTTTCACTGGTTTATTTCCTATTACTTGTTACAATCTGAGTAGTTGTGTTTATATTCTAATCCTGATATTTTAGTTCATCTTCTGTCCTGACAAACTATAGCTTCTGTACCATTGGACAGGGATTTGTCAAACTCTTACCAAAATCTTCAGAGAAACGTGACTCCAAATATGCCCAGCCCAGTGGCTGGGTTTTTTTAAACTGTTGCCTAAGTCCCTTGTAGCTGCCTTTCCAGTAGTGCCTACTCTTGCATAGTCCATTTCTCTGGTCTATGCACCATTCCTTCCTGAAGGCAGCTGGTAGTATGAAATCATTTCCTATTCCTATTTGCCTATAGTGGTATGTCCTAACATCTACCTCAATTCATTTACAGGTCCAACTTGAAGTTCTGGTCCCACTTGGGTGAAAGCTTCAACCACATGGAATATTATCACATTCTTAATTGACAGCTTGATGCATGTCCAGCCCATGGACTAGAGAGCAATGTGCTTTACAAACAACAAAAG
>PVKS010014946.1:0-47179 GCA_004027875.1 Aplodontia rufa | reverse complement strand
TTAAAAAAAAAAAAAAAAAGTCACGCTGTGTACCGTAAGTGTACACAGTTCTTTTCAGGAAGCTGAGCTTTCTTCTGATTTCTGTCTGGTTCCAGGCTG
This sequence comes from Aplodontia rufa, assembly GCA_004027875.1. Lineage (NCBI taxonomy): Eukaryota > Metazoa > Chordata > Mammalia > Rodentia > Aplodontiidae > Aplodontia > Aplodontia rufa. The sequence goes on along the minus strand of PVKS010014946.1, from coordinate 47,080 downwards.
GGCTTGCTCTGAAAGTCTCTCTTCCCACCATGCCTGGAGCTCTGAGTCCCTCAGAGTGCATGTGGCAGGAAATAAATGGAATGAGCTTTTAAAATATTCTAGGGTTGTCACGGTACCTGGCAACACATTCTCACCGAGCCAGGGCGCCAGCGTTCCTGACATGGAGGGAAGAACTAGGCTATTGATGGGCACATCCTTCATCGCCTGGGAGGAAGATGATGGGAAATTTGGTTGATTGCTTGGGGTGGGAGTGGAGGAGAGAGATGGGACAGTCATGAATGGATTTTATCCACTTAAAGTAAAAATAGATTTTGCTTCCATTTTGTTCTTTTTCTGGTTGTGTTCAAGTATTCCACTTCCATTGAAAATAAAGAACACAGTCATTTCGGTGAGCACTTATGTGCCAGCATTCCAAGAAAGCAGAGCTCTTAGCATATTCTGAAAGCTTACTTATATTTGTTTTTTTAAAGTCAGGGAGTAAGAAAATCCAAGAGAAAATAAGAATAAGCATAAACATGTTACCAAGAAAAAAATGGATGGGGAAAAAAAACTGGCTTAGTAGTTCATGTTGCTGTGAAACAAAGTTGAATTCATCATGTTTAGTTCCAGGAGATTAAATAAGAATTCTTTTCTTCAATTCCGCCTGTTGAGTTTTTATGTGAACATCCAAATATACAGTGGGGGACCAATTTAGATAACCAGAGCACTTCCTATCAAAGTGTTCAAGTCAAGGAGAGCAGAGGGCCTTGAGCACTACGACCTCACACCGCAGGGAGTCCAAAAACGCATTTCCAGTTAATGCAGTACAGGATTGGCCGTCACCCAGATGAGCACAGACCAAAGCAGGCGCAGATATCCGTGCTCCTCTTCAGAAGGCTCTTGCTTGCTTCCACAGCCTTTATAAAGCATGCTCGGATAATTCAATACATTTAACGTTATTGTAACGTAATCAAATTACTGCCAAAATTTTCTTAAGAAAATAAAGCCATCCTTTGATCAGTGTCAGGCACAGGGTGGGCAGGGATTGTGTCCTGCGGAATCAACGTCTACTGGCCGTGACTACGTTCTGAGGCTGTCTTTTTAACTTGTAGTTAGTTTACTTTGTTTGTGCAGCATCTCCAGGTGTGACTCCCTCCACCTTCTAATTGGATTTTCCCAGTTACCGGCAATAAGATCACCCTCCTTTGATAGATGTGGAAAACAAAGTCCCCGGCTCCTGTGCTTACGTGGGGTATGTCCCTTCCATTTAAAAAATTAAAATTTGGAAAACTATAAGAAGCGTGATAAATGTGTCATCAGGTAATAGGAGTACATCAAGTTGCCCCGTGCCCAGGGAGCAGATCTCCCCAGGCTGTGTGGGCGAGGTGTCGTTCTTCACAGCCTCTGGGTCCCCTGACAGCCTGCCACCGCTTTGGGAAAATGCACAGAGCTGCTCAAGCCCCTCCCACTTGCTGATCCCCATGACTTGTCCACGCCTGCGCCTGGGGCATTGCGAGTATCTGAGAGAGCCCACACAGGCTTGCCTGACTCTGGTCCTTTCGAGTTTCGATGCTGCCATGAATGACAGCCACACAGTTCCTCGCTGTGAAACCTGTCTTTCCTTGCAGCAGGATCCAATTTCCAATGCTGCTCCAGGATCCGTGTGGCAGAAAGTCTAACTCTCAGGGCTTGCCGAGTGGGGCTCTGAAATGCTCCTCCACCCAGGCCCTCCCCTTGCTGCTGGAGACTGAGAAGAGGAGTGGCTGTGAAGGTCACCGAGGGGTTCTTACAGGAGGGAGGCAAGAGGGCCGGTGGGAGAAATGATGGTGGGCATTGCAGGCAGGGGTCAGAGTGAGGTGGCCACCAGACAAGGAATGCAGGTGGCACCCAGAACTGGAAGAGGCAAGGACCACGTGTCCCTGGGAGTCTCCAGAAAGAAACTCCCGTTTCAGTGCTGACTTAGTTTAGACTTCTTACTTCCATGGTGCTAGGATGATGGATCCAGGCTCTTTCAAGTCCCTAGGCTTGTGGTGATCTGCTGTAGCAGCCTAGAACACACACGAGCAAAGGGGACATGGTCACCACTGCAGTGACTAGACTGGCTCATTGCTGGCACCTCCTTAGGAAAGGCTGCTCCTACGGAGCACAGCACACTCCGAGGCAGAACCAGGACCGTCGTGCACGCTGCCTGGAGCCTGGTGTGCTTATCTCTGGTTATTCCCTGATCCCAGTCTGCACAGCATTCGTCTTTGCAGCCAAGCTCAGGTGCTTCACCTCCTCCGTCTTACAGCCTCTGTTCATGCAGCACTGCCTGCACATGCTTCTAATTTAACAGCTGAGCATCACCTCCCCTCCCCGGTCTTTCCAGCCACAGCGGTCATGTCTGCAATGTGCAACTTGATAGTCACTTCCTGTGCCTCGTTTTACCCTCCAAGTTATCCTTTTAGCTGCTTCAAGGCAGGACCTTGTGCTAACAGCAGTGGCAACTGTGCAGGTGACAACAGCCCAGAGCCCCGCACCTGGTATCCCCTTTTCCCCGGCTGGTGCTTCCCACTCATGTCTGAGTCTCCCTGCCCATCCGGGTCTGCCTAGTATTTGTTCATGGCTGGACGGAAGCTCTGCTTTTGGCGAGAGTCTCAGCAATGATGTGCCACCCCCTCTCCATCTGGAGGAGACCCAGGTGTGAGTGGTGGGGACAGTGTCCTTGCCCTGCAGGGGGCCATTCCTGACCTGTCATCTGGACAGACGGAAGGAGCACAGACGTGATCTGGGGTATGGGCACCCTGGCTCCTCTGACACCTTGTCCAATTCCCGGCTCGGGGAGCTCTTCCTCCGGAACTTGCCTTCTCAGGAGTGGATTCCAAATGCCCTTGTCTCTTTAGGACTTTCTGTTCCAGTTCTCTTCTGAACCCCCTGATTTTTAGGGTTATCCCTGTTGAGGACCCACGGTTCCTGGTCCAACAGGCCTGAAGATTTTCTCTCTTCTACTTTTAACCCCAATTTTCATCACTTTCTCTGGAGGTCAGAAGCCGGGAGTTCCCTTGAGGGTAGGAGATGGGCTTTCACCTGCATAGGTCGTGGAAACGTGTAACCCAGAAGCACACGAGCCATCAGGGTGGCCCCGTCCTTGCTCCTTTCACTTGACTGTGTCTGCAGATCGCTTTCCTGACTCTCCTGGGCACTGGTATTGCTCTGAACCAGCGCTAAGGGAGCGTGAAAACCTCAGAGGACCCTGTGAACTAAAACACCAAAGGAAAGTTCTCTGCATCCTGTGCGTGGCTCTTTCCGTTGTGGAGTCCACGATGGCTTCTGTGAGCGGCTGGTAGAGGTTTGATCCCTCTGGTTCCTCTCAATGAGAACAACAGAATTGGAAGATTTACCCACCAAAAAATTTAAAAATCATCTAAGTCTTTCCCTCCACCCCCTGAATCCTCAGACAGAGATCAAACACTAGGACAGTGAGCAGCCTTCCAGCTGAACCTTGAGGGGTCTCTAGGTGGGGAGAGTAAAACAGCCTTGAGGAGGGACTTGCTGAGTGAGTTCTTAGTTTGTGAAGGATCTGAAGGAAGAACGGTGGCTGATTTTTGTGCGCTATTATTCAGTAAAGAATGACACATTTGCAAAGAGCTAAACACTTGGTCTTTGAGATCAGCCTTGGAATAAATGTTTCTTGTGAGCAGAAGGCAGGGGCAAGGTGCACTTGTGCCCAGAGAATGTGGAAGGACAGGTGAGAGCATCTTGATACAGTCTGGCCCCATGCAAACTGCTGTCACCTGGAAGGACTGGCAGCCAGATGAAGCCAAAAGTGTCCATGCCCTGGTCTCTGGAGCCCATGAATGTGTGAAGTCACAAACAGATGAAATTGAAGTTGCAGACCTTACATGGGGAGATTATCTCAGATTGTGTGCGTGGGTGCCGTACACCACCTGGACCCTTACAAATGGAAGCAGGAGGAAGATTGGCCTAGGGATGCTGCTAGGGAGGCTCTGAAGCCTGAGAGGCCAAGTCCACCCTGCTGCCTATGAAGAGGCAGGAAGGGACATGAGCTAGGGAACACAGATGGCCTCAAGGATACGGAGCTGCCCTTAGCAGACAGCCAAAGAGCAAAGACCTGTGTCTCACCCAGGAAGGGAATCCTGCCAACTTCCCTGCCCAGAGGGACCCAGATTTCCCCTGGATCCTCCAAAGAGGAACACAGCCCTGTTGACATATCCATTTAGCCTGGTGGGACCCGTGCCAGACTTCTGACTCCAGAAATAGAGTCACATTGTCTTGAGTCTCTATGCGTGTTCATGTGGCACACACGTGCACTCACACACACACACAACTCGGGGACTACATTGAAGCCTCATGGGTTCCACAACTGCACACAGACAGCAAAGATAAACAAAGAGAAGAATCGCACGTTTCAAACACAATTTTCCAGCCCAAGGTGGTTCTAATGGTTTCAATTCATGGGCTTTGTCACAGCTATTTGCTAACACAAAATTGAAATTGCTGGAAATGGAATCTTTGGGTAAACAGAGCATTGCTACTGCTAACTGACCATACAGTGAGAAATAATATCCACTCGGGGTAGGAATTAATAGCTTGTCTGTTTTATTGTCCTCTTTTATTATTTCCCTACTAAACGGCTACTTTTTTTTCAATAAACATGCTGTTTTAGAATAACAATGAAACAATTGTTCCTACCCTGACTTGTATTCTGCAGCAGGAGCCATAAATCTGAAAAACATTTCTCTCTCTTTTTCAGTGACAGTTCTCTGAATTGCTAAATTGCCACAATTTTTCAGACCCAGTAGGACGTCCAGGTCTTATTGAGGGTGTGCCATGAACTTCTGATTTCCTCTGCAATCTTCCCCGTGCCTGTGTTTCTCTTCTCTCTGCAGCTGACTGGCGTATTGCAGGTGACTTACGTCACAGAGATGCTCTATTGTTCTGGCCAGAGGAAGCAATTATTTTCAGAGAGCACCCATGACAGCTCCGGAAAGTCCCTTATAGAAACATCAGGAAAGATTTTGACCCAAAGACCAGACCTAGATAAAATCTGTTGCTCATCCCCTGTACTCTGGTCCCCCTCACCCTACTTTCAGAACCCTAATCTTTTATCTTTGACATCCAACTCCTTCTTTCTTCCTATGGTCTTCAACTCGTGTCCCCAGAAAGATTCTGGGATCTCTTTACCTGAACCATAAACATGTAACCACTATGATGTATACAGCATCTGAACACGATTGCTTTTGAGGCCTAATACATGCAAATTGTCTTCTGAAGGATGACTAGAGGCCTCTTGGTCCTCTCCTTTATCTGCTCCTTTCCTCTAACCCCATCAAACACTGTTATTTTTACTGTCATCATGGTTTCCTTTTCCAGTATAATATATATTAGAATATTATGTGTACTCAATAGTAGTATATCTTACACATTCATGTAGATATGTGTATACATATATGTAATATTCAATCATACAGTAAATAACCTTTCAGAATGGATTCTTTCACTAAGAAATGTGCTTCCAAAGTTCCTCCTGTCTTCTTGTAGCTTGGTAGCCCATTTCTTTTTATTCTCGAATGATATTTCGTTTATGAAGGTACTGTAGTTTGTCTCACCTTTTTCCTCTCAAAAGACATGTTGGTTGTTCTCAAGTCACATGAATTGTGAACAAAACCAGTTAGTATCTGGTGAGTGTGAAAGAAACTCAAATATGTGTTCAAGACAGGAGGAAGATCATGTATCCTCAGGTGGTATACATGATTAAGTCCTCTGTCATTATTTTAACTTTATTTCGATTGTGTCTTGTCTTTCTGTAACATGAAGTTTCAATCTTGCACTTGCTTGTCATCTCATAAAGCCGCACAGTAGGTCTTAAAAACATCAAGCCTTTTAATTTGCACTTTAAGAGAAACATGCATGTGTGCATGCAAGGATTTTGATACAAATGCATACGAGCTGACAAAGGTTCTGTTCTCAGTGGTTAGTGTCCCCTGCTTGCAGCTGGCTCTCTGTCCCCAGGCCAGATGGAGACATCTATGGGTTAAGAGGCTGCGCTGTGAGCAGCATGGGGCCTGAGTAGGTATGGTGCTCTTCGTAGCCCATTCCTGGGAATCTGCATCTTCACTCTTTCCTGGGTTGGGAGAGGGAAGGAAGACCTTTGCATTGGTTTGGATGAGCAGATTGGCCAGATGCGTAATAGCTGGACTTCTCGTTAGAGCTGGTGTCGATCCACTGAGGATTGCGCGTTGGGCCCCTGGTTTCTCCTGCTCTGCACAATCCCTTCCCAGTCTCCGCAGCGAGAACGGCCACCGTGTGCAAGCCTGCTGTGCCCCTTTGCCTAGGTGCTGCACCTGTGGGACATCGTACACCTCAGCCCCCGCCACGGTCAGCAGAAAATGAGGCAAGGTTTGCAGAAAGCAACCCCCAGCAGCAGAAGGATAGGAACTGAGCTGGTCTGCATTTGAGGAGTGCTCTACGGAGGAAACAAGCTCGTGATATTTTTTCTGACATTTTTAGCTTCAAGCAGCCAAGGGTTCTCTCTGGGTGTAATCATAAAAAGGATAGAAGTCTATATAGTTTTTTGATTGGGCCAGAGGGTCCTCTTCTACAACACAGTCTGCACTGAGGAGAATTGGTGGCAACTGAGTGCTCTCAAAGAAGCTTGGGGGGCCTGACACCTTGTGTTTCAGCATGAAGACTGTGGGGTGAGCTCTTTCATGCCCTGTGTTCCCCTCAGTGCAGTGCACGTTTGGTGTGCCATGGGCTTCTAGAAGTGTGCATGCTGCTCCAGAGGAAAAGCCTGTGTGGAGGGCAGAAGACCATGAGGGAGGATGGGATGACCAACCAGCAAATTGCACCTGGTTCCCAGAGCTCACCAAATCAAACGCAGTGCTTTATGTTCTTAATTCTTTTAAAGAGAGGGAGACAGTGAGAGATACAGCGAGAGACAGAGAAAGAGAGAGAGACAGAGAGAGAGAGAGAGGGAGAGAGAATCAATTTTATTTAGTTTTTCACATGGCTTTCATGGCTCCGAGACTTCGTTGTGTATATGGTGCTGGGGTTGAACTTGCACACGTGCGCTTGCCAGGCAAGCGCCATATTTGACGTGTTATTCCAGCCCATTCTTAAGTTTTTCCTTCTTTTACAATTGAGAGTTTTACAGTAATCTTTGAGTTGCTCAACGGTGGAGGGACACTTATGTTATCTGAGAGGTGTGCCTATGACATGCAGCTGTTCTTCTTTGAGAATCCAGAATTGATAAAAATCCTAATAAATGAGGGGGTAAATAGGCTCTGTAGGAGGCAGCACCACTTTGGGTAATGCCACCATGACTCCAAACGTCTCTAAAGTCTCCCTGAGGTCACTTTGGGGATTCCATCAGAAGCTGAGTCCATTTGAACGCAGTCAAGTGCGCAGAGCACCAAGGGGACAGCGTGCTGTGAAGGCGGTCTGTTGGTCAGCCCAAGACGGCATTGGGTGCACATGCAGCTGCAGGTCTTGGTGCCATACACTCGGCATGGATCCACCCATCTTCTTTGCTTCTGAGAATTAATGGTGTGCAGGAAAGGAACGTGTGTGTCATCAGAGCCACCTCTCTTTGCCAATATTCCTGAATCATGACCTGGAACGGCAAGGGACAGCCAGCCAGAAGCAATCCAGACTGGCCTCAGGGGTGTGGCTTCCTGTGTCAGTCATTTTGAAGAGCTTCCCCATGTAATTTCATGTCATTCTTGTGAGTCCAATGCTACACGAAATCAGGCACTCAGAAGTCCCCGCCTGCAATTCTTAATGTTCCATTTTCAAGACCTCGAGAGTTGCTGATACCAATTCAATGAATGTCCAGTGACGATTTCATTTGTCCGGGGTGGAGCTCGCCTGCTGGTGCTGACATAGCTACCCATCATTTCCAAGACAGACACCAGAATTGACCTGACAGCCAGAGGTCGCCTGCTGCAATTTACCTGCATAATTCTGTCATCACCTATAACTTCAGTTTCTCTTCTGTCGTTGTGGATGTAGACATGTCACATGCTGTTCTACCTTTAGGAAAGCTTCACCCAGTGAAAGGAGAAAGGGCTGCCTAGATCTGGATGAATTTATTCCAAAGAGAAGTTCTCATTTCAGGACATAATCGGGAGATGGTTGCTTAGAAGGAGCATCATTTGAACTAGAATCTCAGCTCATGAAGACCAAATTAGCCCATAGGCCTTCGTTGTGGGGCACAGCAGCAGCCTGAGTGTACCCATCTCTGCTATCCCGATGTTGGCATTTGGGGGACCCCAGGACGCTGCCCCTACTTGGCTCCCTGTGCTACATTGGGACCCTCCTTCTGCAGTAACACTTTCATTTTCTTCAAGAATTCAGAGTCTCGTACTGGGGACTAAAAATGCCATTTCCTTTCAGTTAATTCTGTGGCAGTCGAAGCAATTAGAGTTACTCTTCAGGCTCAACGCTCTCCTCTGCAGACCACGACCTCAACACTCAGGTGGCTCCTTCACAGAGCTTCTTCCCAGCCTACATATTTTGTTTTTGTCCCCCAGTGCCTGTCCTTGGGCCATGCTCCGGGAGAGGCTGCACTCTTTCCCACACTTCTCTGGGGTCAGAGCCACTGCCTCAGGGAGAACTGGCTCCAGTTTGGACTTGTGAATGGACCAGGGTGGGAACAGCACGAGAGCCCTTGGCATTGCATACAGTAGAGGTGCAGATGCCCTTGACGGCTGAATTCATCAGCGTCCAACCAGAGCAAAGAGCCACGGAGGCCTCTCCATCAAACGGGGCACAAGCTGTTATTCACATCAGTTAAATAGTACCCAGAAAGGCAAAAAGGTTTCCCAGCTGTTGGTAAATCTTGCACCCAACACCTAAGTGCATTTAGGGAACACCTTTGTTGGTGGCCAAAGGAGAGTTGGGGACCTCTACAGGGCCAGGGAAATCCAGGGAGGAGGTGAGGTTATCAACTATGCAGCTTGGAACAGGGTCCCCCACGAGCTGTGCCCAGGCTCCAAGAGGTGCTATGAAGTTTGACCAGGAACAGCTAAAGGAAACCAAATTCTTCACCCTGCTGTGTGTGTGCATGTGTGAATGTGTGTGTACACGTGTCTCTGTGTGCATATGTATGTACATGTGCATGCATGTGCATGTGTGCACACACGTGTAAACATGCACATGTGTCTCTGTGTGCATGTGCACATACATGTGTGTACAAGTGCATGTGTGTGCCTCTGTGTGCCTTGTATGTGCATGTGTGTCTGGGCACATGTGCAAGGAGGAGTGCTTGGATGAGCTGGACCCAGGAAGGCAGTGCCTTTCCCATCCTCTTGCCTCCAGTCTTCTCGTACCTTCATCTACACACCGTGACAGGACACTGGTGGGAAGGTTTCAGGGTTGCAGCCCCAGCATCGCCTACTCAAGAAACAAAGTAAATGGGCAAACAGCTCCCGGGCTACGGAGCATCCATGGGCCCCATCTTCCATTTACCCACCCCCCTCCCTCGTCTCAGCAGCCACGAGCTCCCGGCTTGGAAGATGCAGCTGTGCTGCAGGGCCGCCCGGTCCACGGCACAGTTGTGCCAGGGTGGGGGATAGGTTGTCAAGGCACCAGAGAGAATACCCGGAGATGGCTTGTCACGTGCCTGCAGGGAAGGTGCAGGGCAACAGGCTGACAGACAGCACTTGAGCCGTGAAGGTGCTTCACCAAGAGGTGCCTCCTGTCCCTCATGGTGTCTGTCCATGGCAGCTGGCGGCAATGGCATCTTTCTTCCCACAGTGCCTCAATGCTGTTTCCCACTGAAGCAGTGGCCTTATGCATTGGGCTGCAGAAGCAGTGGCATCATTGTGAGCTTACTTTGCTTCGTGTGACCAGCATCCCGAGGAGCAGCTGTCTTGGCATATGTGCAAAATAAGCTTTCTGCAGAGCATCAGTGTGCTGCTGTCTCCAGCCAGTGTCCTGCAAGAGTGTGCGTCTGGACGGTCCCACCCAGGCTCCCTCTCAGGGAACCCGGCTAGGCGTTTGGAATAGAGACGGGGACTCAGGGACTTACTGCCCCTTTCTACTCAAGGATGACACACTCACGAAGTGGCGGACTCAGCACCCAGAAGTCTCGCATTTACTTCCAAACGGTGCTGACTCACGTGCTAGATCAGCTGCAATCCTGTATGAGCTGACTCACAGACTACGTGGCAAACACGTCTCTGCCCACAAGTCCTACCTCAGAGAGGAGGGGAAAGAGGAGAGGGAAAGGCAGCTCCCAGGTGTGGGAGGCCACCTGCTGAGCTCCTGGCGCCATTCCACAGCACTTCCTGCCACTGTTTGTCCCTGCTCCCTGCGCCTGGGCAGCACAGGTACTCAGGATTATATCCCTAGAGGCCAGCATGATGTGACCTGGACCTTTCTTTCTCAAGTGACCCAAGCCTGTACTTCCAGGTGATTCTGTCCCTTAGGACACTGCGCCCTCCACTCTTGTTTGCCATGGAGGTCAGAGCCCTGACGTGGACCCTGAGACACCGCAGGCTGTGAGCACTGCTCTCCATCCCCTTGTGACAATGCAGCACTCAAGGTCCTGGCAATGTGGAGCCCCATGGCATGGAAAGGGCCCAGACTCAACAGTCACTTGGAGGAATCATCCTCGTATGGCTTGACTCACCGTCTGTGGGGCTGTGCCAACTTGACTGGGTGGGTGCCCACATACATTCCATCAATGGTCAAGCATTGCTCCCGGCGTGCCCGTGAGGTGGCCCTGCCTGGACGATGCCTAATTTGAGTGGGGAGACTGAGTCAAGCAGGCTGCCCTCCAGCACAGGAGAGCTGGCCAGTGCACTGCGGCCTGAGCAGGACAGGGAATGTGAGCAGACAGGGTCTGCCCCTGACTCGACCTGGAGACCAGCCTCAAGGTTCCACCACACTGGCTAGTCGCTATGGCTTGGTTTCTGCACTGGAGCTTACAGCACTGAGTCTCCTGATTCGCAGACCTTGGGACTCAGACTAGGACCTACAGCGCCCCCTCTCCTGGGCCTGCTGACTGCGGATCTGGGGCTGGCCGACTCCATCAGCCTGTAGGCCGATCATTCACAGTAGAGCAATCTCTCTCCTTTCTCCACACTCAAGCACACACACATGCACACACTCACACACATGGACATGCACGTGCACACACATACATACACACATGTGCACACATGGACACACATGCATATATACAGCACACATGCACAGTGCACACACATACACATGCACATGTGTGTACACATGTACACAACACTCAGCAAGCAGTGCAACATGCACACATGTATACATACTTACACACATGCACACAGATGCATGCACACACAAAATCAATGCAAAACACCGATTTTGAAAAAATGTTCACAATTTTGAATAAAAGGAATCCCAAACATAAGACATGGGGACAGAGCCCTACGTAAAAGGAAAAAGACGTGCCCTTGAGCGTGCTTTCACGTCCTTCAGGCTTTATTTGTCTCACATTGAAGTAGTTGAACGAGTATTGAGAAGTTGAAGGTAGATGTATTGACATTTACATCACAAAGTGTTCATGTTTTATTTGTACCAAAAGCAGAATTTATGGAGATGTTACTTCCTGGTCTTCATGGAAGCAATTCAACAACACCTTACAAATCGAGTTATTTCTTGTCCTCACTTTCAAACAGGAAGGACTGACAGGCCTGGCAACTGTGCCTGTGCAGTGATGATCACATACAAGTTTTGCCAGCTTGAGCTGACTCACCCCTCTTGATTTAAACTTCTGTTCATTAGATATTTTGAATTAATCTTGTCTTTAAAAAATTGCTGCACTGAAATGCTATCTTGATGACAGATTTTCTACCCTTTAAACGTTGTACTTGAAGTAAGTTTCTCACTCTCCCCACTCAAGCATGGCCCTGCTAAGAGTGATTCCGTGTAGCTTAAGGGGGAGAGACAGGGGACATTCTACAGAAGGTCCCTTAGTGTATAGTGAGAGGAGGGACAGGGGACATTCTGCAGCAGATCCCTTAGTGCATAGTGGGAGGAGGGACAGGGGACATTCTGCAGCAGGTCCCTTAGTGCATAGTGGGAGGACGGACAGGGGGACATTCTGCCCCTTAGTGCATAGTGGGAGGAGGGACAGGGGACATTCTGCACACAGGTTCCTTAGTGCATAGTGGGAGGAGGGACAGGGGACATTCTACAGAAGGTCCCTTAGTGCATAGTGGGAGGAGGGACAGGGGGACATTCTGTCCCTTAGTGCATAATGGGAGGAGGGACAGGGGACATTCTGCACACAGGTCCCTTAGTGCATAGTGGGAGGAGGGACAGGGGACATTCTGCACACAGGTCCCTTAGTGCATAGTGGGAGGAGGGACAGCGGACATTCTGCACACAGGTCCCTTAGTGCATAGTGGGGGGAGGGACAGGGGACATTCTGTCCCTCAGTGCATAGTGGGAGGAGAGATGGGGACATTCTGTCCCTAAGTGCATAGTGGGAGGAGGTGCAGCAGTACCACCTCAAGCACACCCCTTGCGTCTCCATAACTGTCTATGCACCTTTGGAGGAGACAGCTCCCATGAAGTTTCCCTCACTTAAAGATTGTGACCCAGAATTGTAGGACATTTTCTGCACCTCTTCCTGGAACCCCAGCTAAGGATTCTGCGGACCATTTCTCATGTTTTCCTGCCATCTGTGTCTGGAGCCTGGGTCTCTGGTCAGATGTGAGGATGGTGCATCTGGCCCTGGGTGGTTGCTTCTTGCTGGCGGTAGTTGCTTTGTTAGGAGCCACAATGGGCAGACAGCCCTGCGGTGAGCTGCTCCTCCACACACCCACAGGTGCTCTGGCTGGCAGGAGCACTGCAGACGAGGAAGCAAAAGCAATCTCTACAATGTGCACCCTTTCCAGGGAGGGCAGGTCCTCACCCCTTCACAGCAGAAGGCATTTCTTAGAATCAGCCGGAAAGGATCTGGGATGCTGCCCTCAGGGAATGCTGTCCTGGGCAGCATAGAGCGTGGGCAGCATGGGACTCAGCAGCCGGGCTGCACCAGCCTTGCTGAGAGCAGTTCCATGTGCTCGCCCAGGGCACTGCCTCACACCACATGTCTGCCGTTGTGCTTGCCCTGTGCAGCTGCAGAAAGCAGCTGAAGGTCACCTTGCCACCTCGCCAACAGCCTCCACTGCAGAGAGGCGCTCTGAGAGGAGCTCACGGGGTTGTCAAGCTCCTGCACAGCTGAGCCTGTCCCAGAAGATCCCTCTCTCTGCCCACACCCTGGTCTTTCAGCCCTGCTCCTTCCACATCCCCAACCATCCAGCCAACCCATTGGCCATAGCGAGGAAGTCAATGTAGAGACGGCCGTCTTCTGTTTTCCAGTCTAGGAGAACTGGCCACACTTGTGTGGGTCAGTGCTGTGGCCCCTGGAGAGTTCTGCTTCACCCTTTTCCACCAGATCTGCTGGGTCACAAGACTCACATGGGAGCCCAAAGCACATCACAGGAAGCCAAAATGGTCACCATTTTACCCACACAATAGTAAACACATTTGTCATAATCCTGCATTGATTTATCCTAAACATAAATTATTTTACATACCAGCTACCTAGTTATTTAGCTTTTAGTGAATTCCTTGGACTGTATACCTGTTTTCAGTGTGCAATGATTCTGTGCAGCACAAGATGCAAATTATATTTTCTTTCTACCCTGAAATGAATAATTAATGTAGCAAAAATAATAAAATAATGTGTTACTCATATATAATTAATGCAGAAAGTCTTTACAAAATGAAATATATAAACAAGGCAATATTGAATCAAAGGGTTTTTACCAGATTATTGAGTGGGTTTTGGTGGAGAAAATAGTGGAAGTCTGGCCACCATTGCCTTTTGGTGGGGGTGAGGGTGGACCTCTGTGAGCAGGTGAGCAGGTGCGTGTGATCATTGAGTCTGCTCCGTGTCTGCTCCCATAGGAAGGGCAGGTGGCCTCCTTCATATGCAGGAAACCAGCAGCTGGCAAGCAATCTGAAGTAAAGGTGAAGCAATACAAAGAAAGAGAAAGGGGCCAGAGTGGTGGCTCAACTGCTATGGTTCTCGCCTGGCATGCGCAGGGATGCAGGCGTGAACCCCAGCACCATGTACACAGTAAAGTGTCTGAGCAGCAAAGACCACATGAAAATCTAAATAAAATTGATTCTCTGTTTTTCTCATTCTCACTGTCTTGCTCTTTCTTTAAAGAAAAAGAAAAAAGAAAGATTAAGAGAGGGAGAGAAATGGGAAAATGGGAAAGGGAGAGATGGAGGGAGGGAAGAAGGGAGGGAAAGAAGGAGGGAGGGAGGGAGAGAGGGAAGAAAGCAGGAAAAGAGGGAGGAAGGAGGAAAGAAGGAAGAAAGGGTGGGTGGGGTATGTTTTTCACTTTTCTTAAGTTGCCAAAACAAAGTCCAGCAGGCTGGGTGCTTAAACAGCACTAATCCGCTGATCTGGAGGCAAGAAGTCTACAATCAAGGTGTCAGCGGGGCTGGTTCCTTCTCGTAACTGTGGGGAGGAATGTCCTTGATCCTTTGTGCTCGATTTGGGAAGTTTGTTGACAATCTGGGCATTCAGGGGGACAGGCAGCTTTCCTCTGATCCTCCGTGTCATTCTCCCACAGTGTGTGCATCTCTGTGCCCAAATATTCCCTTTATAAGGACACGGTCACCTTGGATTAGCACCTGCCTCAGTGGACTGATCTCAACTTGATTATCTACAAAGATCCTGTTTCCAAATAAGGTTCTGCTCACGGGCACCAGGGGACACCTTTCCTCCGTCTGGGAATGTGCCCTCTGTGAGAGCGTGACTGGGCATAAAGTGGGATTGTAAAGGTGGTGCTTTGCTGTGGGCCTGGTCAAGCTCATTTGCTATAGCAACTGCTTTCCTGCATTTTGAGGCATTTCTTGAAAGTGTTTGGTTAGGTTCTGGAGAAGCCCCCTTCCAGCTTGTAGATGACCTTCTCCCAGCCTCTCATGGCAGAGAGAGAGTCTGGGATTGGTGGGCACTGATGTCACTCAGGGTGTCTCCGCTCTTACTGCCTGATGGTCCCCAGAGGCCCCACCTCCTACTACCATCACCTTGGGGGCTAGGACTTCAACACATGAATTTTAGGAAGACAAAAACATTGGGTCTCTAAGATCCTGTCATTGTGCATGTGTATGTGAGAGTGTGTGCATGTATGTGTGTTACCGAGTGTGTGTGCATGTGTGTGAGTGTATGTGCATGTGTGTGTGAGAATATGAGTATGTGCATGTGTATGTGTGTGCATGAGTATGTTTATGTGAGACTGTGAGCATGAGTGTATCTGTACATGTGTGTGTTACTATGTGTGTATATGAGTGTGTGTGTGTGCACGTGTTACCATGTGAGTGAACACATGTGCATGTGTGAGAGACTGTGTGTGTGTGTGAGTGTATGTTACGTGTGTGTGCATGTGTGTATGCTGCCTTGAGTGTGAGTGCATGTGTGTGAGACTGTGTGTGCATGTGTGTATGTGTGAGTGTGTGTGTGTGTGTGTGTATGCTCCCTTATTGCACTAGAAGGTACTCCTGACTCACTATTTTCTGCCCGGTCTTAGAGTCAGCCATAGGAGCCCTTATTCTGCTTTGGGAGAATGGTTTTAGCAATCAAGATCTGGTGCGCGGCGTGCTCTTTGCTGTGAGGGAGTCTCTTTCTAGGTACTCTCAGCTGACAGATCAGGGAAGCGTATCTAACGTTTCTACATGCATCCACAGTAATCTAAACATGAACTTAGATTGACGTCCCTATCCTATCTCTATCCATCCGTACGTGGACCCTGGAACCTCTTCCTTTTTGCTTGCCTGACCAATAGCTCATTGCCACACACCCAAGGGAATGGCACGTCAGCGAGAGTGCTGTGCTTAAGTAGTTCTGCAGCCTTCAGTTTTACAGAGTCAACTGCATCGAAGTTACTTGGGACAGCACCTTTCCCCTCTCCACAGGGCGGTCATTTCTGACAAGTGCACAGCGGCTCTAACCGCTTCTGATTCCAGACTCCTAAATGGAGTTGGCAAGCAGTACAGGCCAGGCCCCGTGCTGAAGGTGTCTGAGGGTCTGTGTTCCACCATCATCATGGTGGCAAGGACAGGCTCACTGCTCTCCAACCAGCTGACCATGCCCTGCTTCCTCCCCTCCAAGCCCCTGGGAACCTTGGCTCTTTCCACCTTTGTGGTTCTGCCTCTTCCGGAGCCTCTGTGATTGCAACCACGCAGTCTTTCAGTCTTGGCAGAGTGGCTTTTGTTCCCAAAACACTATGCTCTCGTGATTCATCTGTATTTCCCTGGTCTGACAGCTCGTTTCTTTCTATCATTTGTTTATATCTCACTGTATGGATGTACCACAATTTACCCGTTCATCACTGAAGAGCACGCTTGTTGTTACTTGCTTGGGGCATTATTTGAATGGAGCTGTAATCAATGTTTATGTTTAGGTTCCAGAACAGGCACAGGTTTTCAAATGAGTTAGGTGAATACCTAGGCCTACGATGGCTAGGTTTATGATAAGACTACATTTGATTCATAACAATCTGCCAAACTGTCTTTCAAAGTGCACCACCAAAAAATCTTATCTATTTCCAAATGCTTCAGACTGTACCGGGAAATTAAAATACTCAAAACAAACCAAGTGGCTATACTACTTTGCATTCTCACAATGAAGTGGAAGAGGTCCTGCTCCCCACACTGCTGCCAGCAATTGCTATTTTAGTGTTTTGGACTTTAGACATTCTGATTGGCATGTGGTGACATCATTGAGTTTTAAATGTAATGCATTTCTTTGAAATGGAATAGACTGATTCCTTCTTTTATGCAAACATATGCTTGCAAAAGACCACATACCTGTTTGAATAAGAGTCCAACACTAGAAGGGTGACTTCAACAGCACCAGGCTGCACAGTGGCTGCGCTGTCCAGGGCACCTCTCGTGAGTCCCTGCTGGCAGGGGCTGGCAGGGTCAGGGTGTATGAAGCCCTCAGTAAATTTCTTACCACTTCTGAGAGAGAGAGGTCGCTAGCGTGTGGGAATGGGCAGCCCTTAGACCCTCCTCTGAACACGTGGGAATCTCTGGATGCTCCGCAGTGAATCTTGTAGCTTAAAACCAAAGGTGCCCCAGGTGGAGTGACATGTGCTAGGCCCCAGGCAAAGGTGTAAGCATGTCACAGAACAGAGCTCTGTCCAAATCTTCATGCCCTGAAACTTGTGAGTAGTTCTTTTCTGAAGTCAAACCTTGCGTGTAGGATCTTGTCAAGTCAAGCAAGAAGGACACGCTTGCGCCACCAGCCTGCCTCTCAGCCTCTTCCCCCAGCATGGTCAGTTCAGTTCAGCCAGTGCCATCCTCCCGTAAACTGCAAATGTCACTCACTGTATGGCCACAATTTTTGCCACCATATGCAGAGGTAAGGATGTTCCTGCATTGTTTCCTTGCTTGCTGCCCAGCCCTGAGCCAATGCTGCTTTGTGTTTGTTAGGGCGATGTCCCGCTCTGGTGCTTCTCCGTGTCAGTGCAATTGCGCGTGATAAAGATGCACACAAAGTTCTGCAAATTCTCTGATTTCAGCAGAACATCAGTTCCTCATTCGTGGGTCTGTGAGTTGCTGGGACAGTTTACCTGCTCCATTCCCGGCCTTCCTACCGGCATAAGCTATTTTCCCTGGGTTGCCGTTTTTCCAGTCTTTAACAGGGTTCTTGCTGGGTTTTCAAGACAACGCGCATTTTATGAAGTAAAGGAAATGCCACAGTTTTGTAAGGGGCTCTGAACTGAATTTGGACCTGGACTGATGCCCCTTGTTACCTTCAGTGTGGGGACTGAAATCGAGGATGGCATGGAGCTCTGATTTTGATTATGGTGACATCATTTAAGCCATGCTTGCAGGCTCTCAAGCTTGGCTCTGTGCTACCTCATTGCGGCATGATGGCTTTACAAAGAGAGGACTTTGACCACGTGGCGAATGAAGGCGGTGACCTCTGGTGTTCCAGTGACCTGGCCGTGTTGCAAAGATGGCATCAGGACAGGTTGCACCCGAGCCAGCCAAGTCAGACCAGCACCTGTGCTCTCTCTCCCTCCATGTACCTCTGTTTCCTAAAAGACAACTTGAGGAGGACTTGCCCTCACTGGGGGCAGGAGAAGGACAGGAAGCAATCTTAATCTAATGGAACTGATAGCGTCTAGCACAAAGCAACCTGGCATGAGGACCTCAGAGTAAACAGGGACTCTTCTAGTTATGTGACAACGCTGCTTGATTCCCACCCCACCCTGTGGCTAGGGTGGGTAGGGTGAGGTATCCCCTGCCCACACGATGCTGATGTTAGTCATCAGAAAAAACATTCAAAGCTAAGGAATCAGCATCATGTGAGAACAAAATGACTTCACGAATGAACGTAGGTTTCCAAATTAGATTATATCAGCAAAGCTTATGCATGGGTCCCAAGCACAAAGAAATTATTTGGGGGTGGTTGCTATGGCAGAAAGTGGTGAGTGCTAATGTAAGAGTTCAGTTCAGGTGGTTCACAGTATATTAATCTTGGTGAAAAGTTGCATTCTTACTTGCTGAATAGTTTGGAATCTAAGATAGGTAATTTACTGGGTATTTAATATTTGTAATCTTTAGAGAAATTTAAGCCAAAATGTTTAAACTCAGCATATTTTGGGAGATCTAATTATATTGATTCATTAAGATCTAGATTGCTTGTTTAAATGTTTTATAATGGTTTATCATATAATGAGGCCAGATTTGTAAATCCTTTTCTTTAAGGAAGGGCAATTATGTTATTAATAATTTGCTTTGATGGCATAAACCCTGCAAGACGTCTTGACTTCCATGGGTTCTGTGGAAGCATTTCCCCCACTGCTTTCTCCTCGTTTTGCACCTGAAGTGTGGCAGTGAACGCTGTTTCCTCCATATTTTCAGGTGCAGTTGGATTGGGAAGACTAAGGAGCTAAACTTGGGGGCAGATCTGCTTGCTGGGCTGAGATAGACAGCAAGCGAGCACCCACACCACAAGCCCAGGGAGACCCCAGTGTGGCCAGGTGGATCAGCACACGATTTGATAAGCATTTATCAAGTGATGTTGATACACTGACCCTGTGGGGGTCTACCCCATGCAGAAGCATCACCAGGCTCCGGGTCAGAGTCTGAGAATGAGCAGAGATGGGGTGGCTGCAGCTGAACTCCTTGTCGTGAGCCAGCACAGAAGGTGCTAAGAGTTCAAGGGCAGGACTTCCAAGCCTGGGGGATTTCAGAAATAAAAGCTTTGCCCAGAGCCTCGGTTATGAAGCTTTGGGTCCAGGTGACGACACAGCCTGTTGCAACAGGGGAGGGCCAGCTCTGATGTAGGGAGCATGTTCCGACCTCAGCGCTTGTTCCTGTCGCTCAGATCGGACAGAAAGTGGGCCTTACAGAGGCAAATGACCAGGACTGGAAAGGTCAGGTCTGCAGGAGCAGGTGGTGTGAGGGTGAGCTGCTCAGGGAGCAGCTGTCCTGGTGGTTGGTAGGTTCTCAGCCAGGGCTCTCTAGAGGGGCCTGTGTGGGTTCATACTGAGGGTGGGAAGGTCAGAGACCTGGGAGGAGAGAAATTTGGTCAATCAGGTATTTTGTCCAGATGATCATCGTGTGCAAACAGTTCAACTTATCATTTTATTTATTTATTTATTACTTATTTTATAGGGACAATAAGAGGGAGAGAAATAGAGAATCAATTTTATTTAGTTTTTCATGTGGCTTTCGTTGCTCCGACACTTTGTTGTGTACGTGGTGCTTGGGGTTTGAACCTGCATCCTTGTGCATGCCAGGCAAGCACTGTAGTTGCTGAGCCACCACTCCAGCCCCTCAGCTAATCATTTTAGAGGTGAAAAATGGGAATGCAGAGGGCATCTCTTTTCACAGGTAAACAGGCAGCCCGGAATCTTTCCAAAGTCATATGGGAAACAGCAGGTCTTTGAAGAAAACTGTTTCATGGAGCAACATCAACAAAAGAGGCAAACTTCTTTCTCCATCACTGCTGTCCAGGACTCAGGGAAAGAGGACTGATGACCCCCTGGCTGGCCCAAGCCGCAGGCTGAGTCGTGGTGTGCCAGATCTACAGCCTCCTCCTGCAAGTCAGGACTGGTCTTAGAAGCCCGAGTGGGTGCCCTGGTCCCAGCTGTGGAGGAGGAACGGCCGCAGACCAACAGGCAGGGAGCACCTGGCCTGAAGCATTGAGCCAGAACACGCACCACAGGGTTCCGGCATGATGGACACTGAGTCCCCTTATCAGGCTGGAACATTGCAGAACTTTCTGTAGTCACTTGGTTTTAATAGTCCCAAAACATCTTTAAAATATTGAAAGGCAAAGAATCTTTAATCTATTACAACTGCGATGATGACTGAATAGCAAACACAAGCACCTCTCACTACCCAATCTAAACACTTCTGGATTCTCAGGAAGCAGCTTAAGTTCCCTTAGTGACCGTTGGAAAAATTATAATTTATTCCAAAAAAAACTTCCCGCAGATAGCCCCAATATCACAAAAACACATGAACTTAAACATCCATCAGAACTGTACATATTATAAAATAATTCTGAATCCATTTACAGAAATATTTAGCATCTAATGGCCTATTTGAGGTTGTCATATCCACACTATGATTTTGCTGTACCCTGAGGGAAGAAGGTGTGCCCTCTCCAGGAATATGGAGGGTGCCCACTTACGGCCATTTGACTTTACAGTAGTGTGAAAACAACACCCGTTCAGGAGAAACTGCACCTCTCGTTTTAAATACTGATCTTCTTGTAGGCTAGTGACGTGTGGGATGGTGTCCTCTTGAGCTGCAGGCAGTGCCCATGAGCCCCAAAGCACAAGAGGAGCGACTAAGACTCTAAGCACTCTAATCTGCTGCCAGGGTGCCCGCAGGGCTGTGTACCAACGGCCCTTCCCCCCTATGACAAACTGTCATGGATTCGGTGTGACTTAATCCTATTTTTCAGGACCTAATTGAGAAGCATGTGTGTATCATAACATAGTCATAAATATTGTACAGCAAATGCAAATATCTCCTGCAAAAATAAGAAAAAACAAGGGAATGGCCCTGACAGTCTCCACCAGGTAGAGTTCTTGAGTGAGGCTCAGGATGGGGGGGTGGGGAGATGGTCACACATGTTTGGTGGTGGGTGGGTAAAAGGAGTGTGGACGAAATGCAAGGAGGGAGACCTTGAGAGCGTAGACAGCAACAGGCTGAATGGACCTCAAAGACACTTGCGTAAGAGTCCATGGTTCCCAATGACGTGAGACTGTCTCTGGAACGGGATGTGTTGAATAGGATCTCTTATTTGTATCACAAGCAATCAAATGATCTACAAGAACTAAAACCTTTGAATGATGTCCTTAATCATTTCATGGATTTCTGTAGGTGGTGGTTAGTTGTAACATTAAGGGTAGAGATGACCAGTCTTTCGTGAGTGAACATCTTTCTGTTTCTGGAAGTTTCTTCGTCCCTTTGACAGCCAGGTGAGGAACTTTCCAAAGGGTTCACTGAGTGCTTTAGGCAATGTTGAGTTTGTGGGTTTGGCAAGCGACTCCCAAAGAGGACAGTAGTCTGACCTCAGCTAAAACAGAAATGTCTTCATGTGCTCAGGCCTATGGGTGACAACTTTGAGTCCTGGAATTAAGCTCGTGGGGGTGACTATTTCAGGCACCCCGTGGGGATCTGGGTGTGAGGACTTAAGGGAGACACTGCTCCTCCGGCTGAGGCAGTGGCCCTGGCCTGCCCAGCCTTCATCTTTCCACAGAGCCTGTCATCTTCTGACACCTTCCGCAGTCTGCTGTTACTTGAGTTGAGGACAATGACACGTGTCCATCTTCAGTCTCAACCTCTAAGCATTATTGATCCTCTACTTCAGCTCTCTGGCTCTGTGCCAGTAGTTTGGAACTTTGCTGTCTCTTATCAGCTGAAATCAGTGCGTGCGTGCGTGTGTGTGTGTGTGTGTGTGTGTGTGTATGTGTGTTCTCGTGCGCGCACACCCACCCACATGAAGCTGTGTCTTACTCTGCCGATTATAATACCTTAAACCATTGCAGGCCGTTTCACGTCCCTGTGACCCCTTTGTTATTCTTTCATTTTCTGCTGTTGCTTTGCTTGGTTTTGTGTTAGATGGTTTCGGGAGACAGCGTCGTGGTTCTGTTGTTCTTGGTCACTATAAGAACACCTCAGCCCAATGAGGACAGGCTCTGAGCGAGAGGCATCTCGTCCTTCTCAAATCAGCCTCCTCACTAGCTCTCAGCTTTCAACCATCTGCCAGCTTCTGGATTTAGCTCTGGATTCTACAAACTGTGGCTTCTACAGCAGAAAAGATCAGCCAGGTGTCTGGAGAAGACGTAAGTTCAGGAGAGGTCCACATCCCTCGCACTTGGGACTTTATGTTTTTAACATCCCTTTGGAGATGGCAGGAGCTGCCTTCAACTGGCTTCGAGGAATGAGCAAGGCGAGTGTTGGTGACACGCAGTCAGAGGGAAGCCTCCCCCAACCTGGCGCTCGGCTGGCTGCTAGTGGGCTCTTCGCTGCTGTGACAAGTGCCTGAGACAGACAGCTCCGGAGGGAAGATCTGCTTCGATTCCTGGTTTCAGAGGGTTTTGCCTATGGTTGCTGACTCAGAAGGAACATCGTGGGGGAAGAGTGGCTGAGGAAGCTGCTAGGCTCACACGCCCTGAGCAGGGGAGAAAGAGAGAGAGGGCAGGGCCAGGGACAAGATCCAGTCCCCAAGGCAGGCCCTAGTGGCCTGCTTCTCCAGCCATGCCCCACCTGCCTGCAATTTCACCACCTCCCATGGTCCATCCAGCTACCAGTGGATTAATCCAGTTATCAAGTCAGGCTTCCTGATCCAGTGACTTCCCAAAGCCCAGCTCTGAACGCTGCTGCACTGTGGACCAAGCCCTGCACATGCGAGAATCTGGGACCACTTCATGCTGGAGCATGAGCTGGGTCTTAGCAGTTTCTCAGCACCAGACGAGGTACCTGCCACAGGGGACCTAAACAGCACCCCGGATGGCTGCTGCGAATCTCACGAAAGCTGCTGGTTTGGTTTGGCCTGCGGTCACACCCACCCAGCAAAGCTGCACTGGGCTGTGCCCTTCTCCCCAGCCTCTGTCCTACTCCACCGTGGTGCTCAGGCTGCTCCCCAGGTGCAGCTCACAGCTCCCCGAGCGGGCTACAGCTTTGTAGCAAGCCCCTTGCATGGCTAACGTCTTCAGCCCGCTTTCTCACTGACGGGCTGACCCCAGCAAGTCCTCTGGGTCTGAGCTCAGTTGTACTTTCCTCCAGAAGGCTGCCCTCTCATCATGCCACTCCTTTCCTGGGTTGGACTCCAGGTGTCCCCTGCTGTCACACGCTGTGCCTCCCCCACCGACTGCTTCTTCACTGGGGGCCATTGCTTTGCTCTGGCCCTCCCCACTGGAGTGCAGTCAGGACAGGGCCCTGTGGTTCACTGTCCACACGTGTTCACGCTGCAGGCAGTTGATAAAGGGTGCTTCAAGGGCACAGCAAGGTCACATGATGTCGGGGTAACTGGCTCTCACCACCCTCCAGTGCTGAGGTCTGGAGTTGGTGACTTCGGGGGTGTTCCAGAAACCTGTGTGAGAGCCGTGCCAGGTGGTCTGCAGCTGCTGTGGAAGGACACCCGGGGACAGCACTCCTCCTTCACCCAATACTTTCTTCTTGGTTTGAGTTCCCACTCACACTCAAATATTTTCCTTTAGCAATCTGAGAGCAATGATAATTATGAGTGGACTAATTAGTATGTCAGTGATATTTTATTGTGGATTAAATCTTATATTGCAGCCAGATTAATTGCACGATTTAACCTTTGCTAAGTCTGTAGTTCCTAGTGTTTTCAGCCATTCCTAAGAAACAAGTTTCCAGTTTGAAACCATCAGAAGGACTTAATGCATCACCTTTCTGTTACAAGCATGTGTGTGTGTGTGTTATAAATGTATTATCAGAATAACAGATCAATACCTATATAAATATGCATATGAATACGTTCATGTGTTAAATATATTTATGCATGCTTTTGTGTCTATGACAATAACACATACGTATGTGTTTATAACTATATTTGGTGTACACACACACGTGTGTGTGTGTGTGTGTGTGTGTGTGTGTTCTACCATAAGATTACTTGGTGATTCCACGTCCGCACACAGAATCCTGTTTTAGAGCTGGGAAGATGATCTAGCGTTTCGCGCGCCTGTCCTTAGGCACAGGGACACAGAGCTCACTCGCAGCCTGTGTGGAGCGCTAGCTTAGGCAGGCCTGTGGTTTCGAGCCAGCCCCAGTGGAAGCCTGGCTGGGGGTCCAGCGTTACCATTGTGGTAATGTCTGCAGCACTGCATTGTGACGTGCTAATCCAGGGGTGTGTGGGGTGTGGTTCTGGCTTGTCACAGGCTGCACCTTGAATCGGGGTGTTCCATCTAAAAGGCTTCTTCTACAGACACTCTCTGCTTTCAGAAGAGAGTGTGTTGGATCCTGCACAGCAGGAGGGGGTGATCGTTTACCCGAGAGGGTGAGTGGGTCTCCACTGTGGGCTTCCTGGAAGCCAGACTTTGAGGAGGTCCTTGTTCCCTGCACACAGGTGACCACATCTGGAGCATGGGCAGGACAGTGACTTGATCCTTACCGGCTGAATACGGCAAAGGTGATGGGTGTCCCTGTGGGGTTGCCCTGCGTTACTCAACACTGTCCCTGAAGGTGGCTGGAGGGGGCTCTCCTTTGTGGGCTTGAGAGAAGTGGACATGTTGCAGAGAGCTGAAGGCAGCCTGCAATGGCCACCAGTGAAAGGCCAGGCTTTCCATGCTGTGCCCACAAGGAACTCAATTCTGCCAACAGCAGGAGAGATCCTGGAAGAGGCTGCTTCTCCAGCTAAGCCTTGTGAGGATTCAGCCCTGGCCAGCACTTCAGTGACAGTCGGGAGAACAGCCATGGGGAATCCTCTTTCGTCAGGTGTGCCCAGCGCCGGGCCACAGGGCCTGTGGTTGGTCAATCGCTGTCTTCAATGATTCACGGTCCCGTCTCCCCACCTCCAAATCTTCAGCATTCTTCTTGTCCTGTTACGTAGGTGTCGTGGTTTGGACGTGAGTTGTCACCCAACAAGCTCGTGTGATAGACACACAGCAATGTGCAGGGGCAGATGGTTCCACTCTGAGAGCTGTAACTCAATCAGTGGATTTACCCGTTTCGTGGATAAGGATTGAATGGATTGCTGGTGGTGACTGCAGGCAGGTGGGGGTGTGGTCACTGGGGGCGTGGCTCAGTGCTAATGTCCTGTCCCTGACTCCTCTTGCCTTCTGCTCCTAGCCTCCATGAGCTGTGCAAATTTCTTGCACCACGTCCTTGCACCATGACGTTCCACTTCAGGGGCCCCGAGCCGTGGACTTGGTCGACCATGCACCGAACCTCGGAAACCACGAGCCCAAATAAACTTGTCCTCCTCTAGGCTGTTCTTGTCAGGGGTTTTGGTCACGGTGTAGCAGAGCTGACTAACACATACGGAAAGGGAAATGGGAAGGCGAGAGAGAGGCAGACAGGCTGGAGCACAGGGTGTGAGGCCGAGGATGTGGGGCGCATCAGCCTTTCCCAAATCAATTGTGGTTGCAATATATAGCATTAAGTGAGAGATTAAGACCACTTTACAGCACTTACTGAGACTAATTGCACTACATGGATTTTTACATATAAAATTGTAGTTTATACGTTTTATAGCATGTAAAGTTTTATAGTGTAGTTCAGATCAAAAAGGTCTGTGTTACAATGAGATACTGAGTCTTTCTATCTCAGAGACACTGAGCTGCATATTCAACGTCCTTGTCTGCATTTCTGACACTTGTCCTGGCTTTGTGTTTTCAGAGCCAGTCTCTCTCAGGTGATGGAATCGGATGCTGTCTCTGTCTCAGGGTTTCCCAGTTTGCTGAAATGGTGGGAGACCTGGTGATGCTCTGTGGGTGACAGCTTCCTGCTCCTTGGTGGTCACTTGCCTAGTGTCTGAGGAGTGCCTGGGATTTTGGTTCTTTTGTAAGTGAAGCATTGGGGTACTTTCATATAGCTAGTCTCTTGCATTGGGCTCAGTATCCCCTATGAGGACCTAACTAGTGCTAACATGCACAAAAGAAATACTGCTTTACCAAAATTCATATCACATGAAACACACCTTTGTCAGCAAGGTGTGACTGTCACCTAGTGAAGTCAGTTCCCAAAGCTGCAGCTGCCACAAGCAGAGGTGGCTCCTGGGGGCTGAGTCCTTGTCACACAGCTCTGCTGTGTGCCCTGTGGGAGGAGGGTGCATCATGCCAGGGGCTGTATGGGGAAGGAGTGGCTTGGCCCTTGTCTCTGCCCAGGGGTCTCTCCCATATGGGTCCATTCCCACAGGTTTGCACGGTTTGGCAGGAGCGAAGTCCCTCATGCCCAGTGGACAAGAGGTTACGGCCCCATCACAACACACTTCAGAGGCAAAGGCTCTGAATGTGAGATTCCACAAACGCTCAAAAAATCAGAGACGCGGTGCTGGAGAGGTGGCTCAGTGGCCGGAGCGCTTGCCTGACATGTGTGAGGACCTGGGTTCAAATACCAGCACCACATACACAACTAAGTGTTGGGGAAATAAAGGCCAGGTGAATAAACAAATGAAATTGATTACTTCTTTTTCTCTCTCTTACTCTTTCTCTCCCTCTCTCTTAAAAAAAAAATCATGGATTCTCCCTATTCAGATGTAAACTCTCACTTTCAGCTAAGAAGTTTTTAAAATCCTTTTGGTGAAGTCCACTATTATGGTTTAAGCAGATCTGAGATGCCCCCTGCAAGCTCCTGTGCGAGACAATGCAGGGATGTTCAGATGTGGGCTGATCGGTTGTGAGAGCCTTAACCTAAGCAGGGAGCCGACCACTGGAATGCATGAACTGGGCGGTGGCTGTGAGCAGCTGCGTCAGGGGGGTGCGCCTGTGGGTGCTCCCTGCTTCCCAGTGCCCTGTCCTGGGCTGCTTCCACACCCCTCTGCCATGGTGCTGTGCCTCGTCCTGGGCCCAGAGCAGCACAGTGGGCCAGCATGGATGGGACCTCTGAAACCATCAGCCAAATAACCCTGTCCTGCTTGAAGTGCTCCTCAGGTCTTTTGGTCACAGGGACATCAGGTCTTTTGGACAAAGCTGACTAGAACAGCCACCAGGTGCTTTTTCCTGGAGCACTATGCTCCCCTTGCACCTGCCCTCTCACCACTCTGCCCCAGAGCCTGGCCTCTTTGGGTGGGTGGACAGGCGTCCTCCAGCTACCATTTGTGTTCATCCAATGGAGACCACTGGCATGTCACGCCAGGAGGAGGGGGTGGAGTTAGGCCTCCAGGTCTTCACCCCTTCAGAATGATGCCCACACCTGTAGGCCCTCCCTGCATCCTGTGCACACCTTCCTAAGCCGTCCTGTTACCAGACACTCCTCAAGTCATCCCTCGGGTGTCTGCACCTGTTTGTGCTGGCCCCTGACTCTTGCATACCCTGACGCCCATCATCTGCCAGACCCTTACCCAAGATCCCCAGGGGAGACCATTCATGCTCCTCTCGCCCTGATATCAAGTGAACTGAGGTGAGGAGCTTTGGGCCCGCATGTCCAAAATTGCGAAGCTAGGGATCCGCAGAGCCTGCCTGGCGCTGGGACCTGGTCCCCGGAGCTCTTTCTTCTTAACGTTCTTCTCTAGTGCAAGTTAGTTTGCTTGCTTAAATCCGAGCTGAGAGCAATCGCGTCACAGACTCACTTGGAGGCCGAGAATGCCCTTACATTACACACTTATGTTTACTCTCTTGTTATAAAGCACCTCGAGCTCACTGACAAAGGGCAGAGAAATAATTTAAAATTAATAGATCGCACCATGGAGATGGGATGTCTGAGCTACGGCGCGTGTGATCCATTGTTCTCCTCATGACTAGAATACATGGCTACGCTAATCAGGCCGCCGTGTATGCGCCCAGCCGCACTGCTAGGCACGCGCTGCGAGCAGAGCAGAGCACCTTCTCCCTGACTTGGGGAAGTCGCAGGAAGTGCAGGTTTTACAATCCAAGGGCAGCCTGGCAGAGGCTGGATCTGCCACTCTGTCACCTGACCCAGGTGGCAGGTGCGGCCTCTGAGCTGGGGGCCACCCCGTGGGTTTCCTTTTTCACATGTGACTTGGTCTGAGGAATGGAAAGGGTGTCCAGCTGTACAGTTAGGGTTTACCTTCAGGAGGAAGCCCTGCACTGAGCTGTAGAGGGACGAGGCTGAGCCTCCTGCAGGCCAGCATCACTCACAATGCTGTGCAACGAAGGAGTCAGCTAAACCGTTATGAATCACCTGCTGGGTGCCAGGACCTGTGCTTGAAGACAAAGACAAAGAGGACTTGTTCCCAGCCCAGTCTGGCAAGGGATACGTGTGTGAGTGCACAGCCCTCCCGGAAGCTGGTGGCCATTGCTGACTGGGAACCGTGAGGCCCTGTGCACACACCGGCCTCGTGTTCACCAAGATGACAAGGACTTGTTCCCAGTGCAGCCTGGCGAGGGAAACTTGTGTGAGCGCACAGCCCTCCCGGAAGCTGTTGGGCATCACTGATTGTGAACCGTGAGGCCCTGTGCACACACCAGCCTTGTCTTCACCAAGCCTCCATTGTGGCCATGACCTCTTCACTTCACCTTCTCTTACCTGCCGCAGGAAGCCCAGGGTACCGGCCTCTTCCTCTTGATGGGAAGCGATAGCCCGCGTGCCACAGGCCTCTCACGCCCGTGCGTTCCGTCACGCTCCGGACACCGTGTTGCAGCAATGGAGAATGAAAGCCTGGACAGAAAGCCACAGCTGGCCGCCAGGCTAAGAGCTGGGTGCAATGGCCCTGAGGCTGTGAGGCGTGTGGCCATGTGGCTCAGGGAAGCCCTGCCGGCTGGGTGGTACTCAGAGGGGAGGAGACACTGGCAAGGGGGGTCAGGGCAAGTCACGTGGCTGTCATCCCACAAGGTTTGCATTTTTCAGTTCTGTGCAGACCACTTGCAAATAATAATTGGGGATTGCCAAGAGCTGTTGCCAGGGTCCCAGATGAGAGTTGATTGGGGCTGAAGTTTACGCAGCACAGAGAGAGACCTGGCAGGGAGGGGTCTCCCGGCCAGAGCTGACCAGTGCTGGCCAGGAACAAGACTCTGAAGACTCGGGGTGTGTTTTCGCAGGTTAAAATGGAGATGTTGCCTTCCACCAATTCTAGTTTCCATAGCAACTTCCTGGCCTCTTCCCTTACAGATGAGCAACAAATGCGTGACAGCCTCTGGGCCAGGTACCTCTTGGTAAGGAAGAAGCTTCCTGAGCGGTCAAAATGAGGAATTGCATGGTTCATCTGCGCCTTTTCTTCCTGGTGGGTACAGGAGAGATTTGCAAAAACTCATTAGACTAGGAGCTGGGAGACCTGGGTTCCAGGGCGTGCTCTGCCCCTGGCGTCCAGGTGTGCAGGTCCTGGGACGAGGGTGTCAACACACTGGGTAACGACTCTTGTGGATCTGGCTCTCCCACTGCATGCAGGCTGCCAGATGAGCTGCGTGAAGGAGCCCGTGGGTGAGAGCCTGGTGGAGGACTTCCCACGGCCCAGAGCTGCACACGGAGCTCGCCGGTGTTAGGGTTCAGTTTTCCACCCGATCCTGCAGTCTGCAGGAGTCTTAGGATTGCTGAAGAGCTCTCTGTGCGTTTGGCCGAACCCTCGGGGATTGCTGCAGATTGTGGGCTCTTTCCACATGTCGCAGCCTCTCGCATTCCACAGTGATCAAATGCATCCTGGGACCTGTGCAGAGGTGCTTTTAAAATAGAATCAGGTGAAAAAAAAAAGAATCAGGTGGAGCTGTGCACAGAGAAGGGCTATGTTGTGTCGGAAAAAGCCTGGCGTGGAGGGACTTGGAGGGATGCAGTTTGGGAATTGAGGCACCTGGTGTGCGGAATGGAGGGTGCTTGGGAAGGGCTGCTGGTGGAACCTTGTGACTCGGTGGGCCTGAGGAGGACTGGGGATGACCCCACATGAAGAACCAGGAGGTTGGCATTGGCCATAGGTAGAACCATAAGCTCTCAACAAGGGTGGCTTTCCAGGTGGCACAAGTGGGATCCTTAGAGTGCTGCAGGGAGACACAGTGATAGATGGGCCACCTCAGTGGTGGTTGACCTCACAGTCTGGGGTGGGACTCTGCTAAAGGACTACTTAGATCAGAGGAGGAAGAGACCACAGGGAGACTGCTAAGGAACAGCCCAAAGGTGAGAGGGACCAGAAGAGTCCCCCGATGCCTCAAGAAGCAGTCCTCGCGCTCTCCACACCAACCCTGAGCCCCAGCTCCCCCATGAGGACTGCCTTGGGGATGGTGCCCTATCTTTAGCTTTGGATCACGCGTGGTCAGGAGAGGCCTGGACAGGGGACAGGAGTGGGAGGTGTAGTCTGGGGCCAATGCCTGGCTCTGTCCCCAGTGGACTGACAGTGACTGGCCACTGCAGGCCACACAGCTCCTGTGAGGGCTGCTCCCTTTGGGCTCTGGTTTTCACACTCATTCTTTGCTAACCAAGGTCCAGGGTTACCGCAGCACCCTACCGTCCAGTCCCTGGTGCCCACCAGCCTGTGTGGCTTCCCTTGGTCCTCTGCCTGAGGTCCTTTGTTAAACAAGCCTTGGAGCCCGAGCTATGAGGACGATGCAGGGGTCAGATCAGACAGGCCTCGGAGCTCAGCGAGGTGAAGCCGGACGCTCCCTGTTCCTTACGGCGCTTTGACAGGGCGGTGGCATGCAGCATGCGCTGGCGAGCCTCGGGCTCTGGGGATGTGGTGAAGGGCTGCAGGGTCCAGTGGCTCCCCTGCCTGGCACTTGACGTGTGGTCCCCGACAACAGACTTCTTCTCGTGACTGCTTGGGCACCAATGCTTTTAACAATGCCTTTCTCAAATGAGTGGCTCTTTCATTTCTTAAACTGTTGAAAATCGTACTTTCCATTACATAAAAGTTGGTGATTTCTCTGTGAATGGGTCACGTCTAGAGTGACCTCTGAGCTCCTGTGTGAGCTGCATCCCAGGGAGAACTGGAGGCCTGCCAGGGAGAGCTGCAGCCAGCCCTCTCCATTGCAGAGGAGGAAAGATCCAGAAACACATGGGGAGGCTGACACTGACCCTGCAGGGACCGTCCCTCCACCCTGGGTCTGCATGTGTCTGTGGGGGGCAAACTCCAGAGACGGCACCTAAGCACCTGCCCCTCTGCAGCTGCTCAGCCTGCCTTGTGCGGAGTTCACCACCACAATAAAAAGGCTGCAGGGGGAGTTGGCCTCCCTTCCCGGCCTCCCCCATCGCAGATCTTCACCGCGCTCTTGGCCAAGGTGCCTTCGCGGTGAGTGGACCCGATAGTAAAGGTGTAAAGAATAGCCCTTGTCTGCCAGATGGAATTGTTTGCAACAGCTCAATTTTATTAGTGATGGGATTTGGACTCTAGAAATACAGGTTTTCCTCAGAGAGCAGAAAACACTGAAAGATGAGGGTTTATTCCATGCTCCAACTCTTACCACGCCGTAGACGTCACCCTGCGGCAACGGTGTCCCCCTGCCCCTGGACTGGGTGGCATGGCAGGGCCACCTCACAGGGAAGCAGGACAGGACAGTGCTGTCTGCGGAAGGCTCTCCGAGTCCCCTAGGTCCAAGTAGCAGGGACAGTGAGGGCTCTAACCACCTGTGTGAATGTGGAAGTGCTTTGAATCTGTAGTTTCCTCCTTAAAGTTCTGCGTTTGTTCTCAAATTTCTAGTAATTGAATTAGAGAAAAGGAGAATTTAAGATCGTCTGCAATCCTCTTGCTCTGGTTTCTTTCCATACGGTGACAATTATAGCTAAGCTTGCAGCCTAAGATGGATCCTGTCACTAACCCGCTGGCTCGGGGCAGCGGTGGGACTGGTGGGAACCAGTGGGGTGGGTGCTGTCCGGCCAGGCTGCAGGGAGAATTTGCAATTTGAACGTGGAGCTGCTTCTCAGTCTCTCAGTGACCAGACCCAAGTGACCAGACGCCTCTCCCCATTCTGAAAGTCCTGTTCACCCTCCCACTTAGCAATTTTGCATTTGTGATTTTTCTTTAAACTACTGACGAGGGACTCCAGCATCATAGGCAGGGACTTGGCTGGGGTGGCCCTGCCCCAGCTGTGGACTGTGGCATTCCGTCTGTGTCACCAGGGCCTCCCTGAGACAGGCTAAACTTTATGAAATGCTCCACGCTTTCTTTGGACTTTTGTGGGGCTAATGGTGATGGCTACGGTGGGGCATGAAGGGGACGTCAGATGAGGTGGGGGCAACGTGCAGCCTGGGAGGGGTAGGAGGCAGGAGTCCCAGCGCTGGAGTGACTTGCTCTATGGCAGATCCTGGGTTCTCATTTCACGGTAGGGATGGTAACACCTGGGATTCACACATAGGGCCCCACAGTACATGTCTGAGAACGTTCCTTTGAAAAGCCTGGCCTGGTGTCTCCCTCAGAGCATGTCTCCGCAGGTCACAGCACACCGTGACCACCCCGCCCTCTGCTCCTGGGACTCCTGGTGTGATAACAAGGTTCCATCAACCAGGGGGACATGTAAGAACACTGCTGTGGCTTTTGAGAACAGAATCCCATTGTACTTACTTCCTCTTGATTCTCCCACAAGTCACTATGAACTTGGCCTGAATGAAGGACAGGCTGCCTTGCAGCCCTGAGGGTGGGGAGTGCACAGCCAACCCCACTGGGCCCCAGGCCAGGAGCTGGTGGAGCCTGGTGGCTCTCCTCCTTCTGTGGATCCCTGGGGTGGGGTCCATTCCTTGCCCTTCCAGCTTCCAGAAGCCCCCTGCATTCCCGACCCTGCCTGCCGTGTCCACAGCCGGCCACCGCACTGTGCATCTCTACCTGCCTCCCTCCTGGAGGGAGGCCTTGGGACCCCGAAGTCCACCCCCACAACCCAGGCCCCACCTAGAGTAGTCAGCTGGAGCATCGCTGTGGCCAGAAGGCCTACAGGAGCAATCTCAGGGACAGATGGCTGTCCACTGTGCTTTCAGGGGCTCAGTCCCAGGTCCGAGGGCTTCCTCGCTCTGGGCCCAAGGAAGGAAGGGTGTCATGGCGGAAGGGCATGTGGGGAAAGCCGCTGAGGACGGGGTCACCAGGAAGCAGAGAGCAAGGTCTGTGCCCCAGGGGCAAAATGTAAACCGCAAAGGCATTCTGCCCCTCCTCCAGCCACACCCTCCCTGCCTGCAGTTAGCATCCAGCTAATCCATCAGGGCATTAATTCACCAGTCGGCCTACACCTCTCATGACCTCACCTCTTCACCTCTGAACATCCTAGTACATGAGCTTTCAGGGGTGCCTCGTATCCAAACCTTAACATCTTCTGAAGAGCCTTAACTGAATCTGTAGACGTCTACAGAGTCTCTTTACCACAGAGGTAACACTCAGATACTAGAAGTTAGCGAGAATCACTTTGGGGGCACTATTCAGTCTTCTGAATATGAAAGATGGATGTGAAACTTGGTGCTCCTGCAGCCGTGTTGCCATCCTGAGGGAAGACAGTGTGACATTTGCACCCTGGGGAGGCACTGGGGAGGCAGAGTTCTGTGGGGACAAGACCAACCTGGTGACCTCACTTGAGATTTGTGTCAAGTCCTCACAGGATCAAGTCCTTCTCCACGGATTCTCAAGTAACACCCATTGATAAGCCCCTGTTTTGTTCATGAAAATTTGAACAGGGTTTCCTGGCCATCTGAAACAGGAGTATCAGGAGAAGAAAGCTCAGCTTCCTTTGAGACTGGAAACCAGGAGACAGGAGAAGGAGATGAAGTTTTCACGTGGAGATGCAAGAACATCCCAGAGGCTGGAATAGGCTCCCACTGGAGGCTTCCAGGAATAAGGAGAGGAGCCACCTGGGCAGGCAGTGGACGGCCAGCACAAGACGGAGCACACTGTCCCTCCAGGGAGAGCCCACGCCCCCTGCGCGGTGGCACTGGGGACTCTGCACTGCCAGGTGCCTTGCTCACCCTCCCTGTGCCTGTGACACTGGGGACTCCCCACAGCCAGGCAGCTTGCCCACCTGCCTTGCACACGTGTGACCTGACTCCCTGCCTCCACGGTGCTCAGCAGAATGTCAGGCAGGTGTGGAAGGCGGGACCAGGCTGGGGGCTCCCCTTGCAGACACAGCAACCCAGGCCCCAGGCAGAGGGAGAGAGTCAAGTGACCTTGAGGACCACAGGCTGAGCCTGGCCTGCTGCAAGCAAGAGCATCACACTGGAGTTGATTCTTTTATATAAATATATAAAGAGAGACACAGTGACGTTGACAGAGAAGACCAGGAATAGAAAACAAGGAAAGCCGGGCTCCAACAAGAGCATCATTCTGCTGGTACAGCGGACACAGGCCCAATAGGAATCCATACTTGATGTCTTGGGATTCAGCCCAGGACTGGAGATCGTGCTTTCCTATTACCACACCAAAGATCCCAGCCCTGAGCCCCGGGAGCTGAGGGCAGGCACGGTTTGAACCTGCAGAGGCCACAGTTCACATCCGGGGCTCCTAATCCTCAGGAACGGCACTCAGCAGGCGCGGAGCACCCAGGCGAGGGCGCACTCCCTGCTGGGCCACACTGCCTAAAACCCGAGGTGCCTGGGGCTCTCCCTTGCTCGGCCTGCAAAAGGCATCGACGTAATCAAACAGCACTGAGTCGATAAATCTCTGCACCCGCTGGCACCTCTGCGGCAGGGAGAGAGGGAACAGGTGGCGTGTGCTGCTGCTGCCGGTGTGGTAATAAATGCGATCATGGACCTAAACCCAACCGCTTCACCTCTGGATAAAAAGCAAATGCGCAGAAAAGCAATAAATATAACTCAAGCAGGAAGCAGAGCAAGCCACCAACGCAGGCCGTGACAGCACAGTGACTAATATGATAAATAAAGGCACCTGACCCCCCTCCCTCCTGGAGCAGTGTAGGGTTTCACAACTGGAGGGTGCACGCGTGTTCACGTGCGCGCCTGTGCCGTGGGGGTGTGCAAGCTTCCGCAGGTTGCTTTCTCCGCGTCCTTCAGCCTGTGTGCTCGCTGGTTTTATGATTATGTTTTATAGCCCGTCGATGGGTATAAGACGCTGCCATGGGCGCACCCAGCTGGAGACAGGGCACAGTGTAGTGTGGGTTCAAACCAGCGGGGGACAGCTGAGAGCTCAACCAATGGTGCAGGTGGCGGAGACAGAAGTCATGCCAGCGAAGGGCAGCACAGGCAGGTGGCTGGCCCCTCCCCAGCTGCGGCCTCACCTGAACCTCCCTCTGCGAGTCTGTGGGTTGCTCAGGACAGGGGCCCAGTGTCCCCTGGAGGCAGCTCGACCTTCTCTGTCCCCGCTTCCCCAGGAGGAGGCTCTCTGTGGGAAGACAGGACACACAGCAGCTTCCGCCCTCCTCCATCTCAGGAAGTGACGGTGTCCCACAGACTGGAGGCAAAGGGTAATGGAGGCTCAGGGCTAAGCGGGGGTGAGGACAGCTCCTGGGTCTGGAAGCAGCGGAACCTCTTCCACCCTAGACTCCACCACTTAATAGTAGTCACTATGGGTGAGTTAATTAACTCCTCTGAGCAGGCAGAGCAATACCCAATGTCCAAGGTCATGAAAGGGGAGGCAATGTATTAGCAGAATTAATCGCATCAGCATAACCACATAGAAAAGGCATGCACATGATTATCTCAGACAAGTTAAAATTCACCATGGTCCTTCAAGAGCCACCCAGCAGGATAGAACGGAAGGAACGTTCTTGAAGCGGAAGGGGCCGCCTGCTTCCAATCAGTGCTCAGATGCATTTCCATGGGCGTCTGCACGAGTCCAGGACACTGTGCTAATGACCACCACTGACCTGCATGTCCCACCACTGAGATGAAAATGCAAGCCCATAAGTAGTGAGAGGAAAGTGGCATCCACTAGCCGTGTCGTTAGCTGTCTGGGAGAGCAAAGGCTGGGGCAGCCAGCAATGGGAACTGTAGACAGCAGCTGGAGCGCGCAATTAGAGATCTCATAACAAAGCCTCCTGATTGCAGCACCTATCAAAAACACCTCAAGTGAAGGTGAAGAATTAATCCCCGCTATAATGCTCAGAAAATCTAACAATTTCTAGGGGAGCACAAAAAGAAAACAAATGAAAGGAGAGGTACAGCAAGGTCCAGGGCTAAACACTTGGCCTGAGAACACATCGGCCTCTCTCAAACCAAACAAGGAGTAATACAGCAGCAGGCTTGGAGCAAAATGTGTTCCAGGAAGCTGGAAAACCTGACCGTAAAATGTACTGGGGACGAAACCCATGTAGCCCAAAGCAGGAGCAGAGAAGCGTCCCTTCTCCTGACCAGTGTAGGTTAAAGTGCTCTTTCAACCCAGCGTGGTGTCTAGGGACTATGTCACATCTTTCAGAAAAGCTATCAGCTTTGGAAGAATTAAGTTGAATATCTCCCACTTCACATCATGCATAGAAATGAGTACCAGATGGGTTAGCACGACGCACACGCAAAGGTGGTGATTGTACCTAGAACATCGAGTCGCACAGAATATGGTAACATATTTCTACTGAAGGCAGAAAGGGAAGGAAGAATAGATTAATGAGTAAACGTTTAAAACTTTTGTTCTCCACTCCCCATGCACACAATTAGGACAGGCACCAGTCTAGAAGAAAAGGTTTGCGCATGTGCAGCTAGCCAAGAGCTCAGGTGCAGAATGTATGAAGTGTCCTAAAATCCCGCCACAGCACGTCCCCGCAGCGCCACGCAAACACAGCCGATCCGCCTGCACAAAGAAGCACGGGCCAAATGTGGTGGTCTCTCACCTGGTGCTGGCATAGTGCGCGTCCACCCACGGGGACCTCGCGCCCTTCACAGAGATGAACTCAAATGGAGGATGAGCCCTCCGAAAGCCAACGGGAGAAAGCCTACACGTGTGGGGACTCGGCATTGGCATTGTAGACACAGCACCAGAGGTATGATCCATGAAGGAAAGAATTGATAAGCTGGACTTTGTTAAAATAAAAAATGTGTGTCCTGTGAAAGCCACCAAGAGAATGGCAGGAGAAGTCGCACACTGGGAGAAAATAGAGACAAAAGACGTGCTTGGTAAAGTACTTTCATCTAACATCATATTGCTGAGCCATAAAGAAACCTTGTCACTTAAGAAAGAACACAACGACTCTGATTTAAAAATGGGCAAAACACCTGAGCAGACGTCTCCCTGAAGAAGAAATACAGGTGGCAAAAAAAAACAAAAAAAAAACCATGAAAATGTACTTTTGATGTCACATGTCATTAGGGATTTCAGATTGAAACAACAGGGAGACCCTTGAGAACACGGTCAGCACCAGACGCTCAGGACCGCTACGGAAGTCACGGGGAGCTCAGGACCGCTACGGAATTCACGTGCACAGCTGTGGGAATTCAAGCGGTGCGGCCACCCGGAGTCACGCAGGTTGCTTCTTATAAGCTAACCATGCGCTTTCCACGTCACCCAGTGAGTTCTTTCTGGAGCTAACACAATGGGGTGGAACCCTATCACAAAATCCCGCACGCGGGTTTTGAGAGCAGTTTTATATATCTCTCATTTCAAAACCTGGGAAGAAATGGCCAGCGTGCTCCTGAAAACATGGGTGGATGTGAAGCCACGAGGCTGTGGTTCAGCCTGGGAGGAGCGGGCTGTCCAGCCGTGGACAGCAGGGCACGAAGCCAGAGAAGCAGGTTTGCCAGAACCTCACACTGTGCGCTCCCTCCACGAGGCATCCTGGAAAAGGCAAATCGCTGGAAACGGAAGCCAGCAGGCTCGCAGAGTCAGGCAGGAGGGAAGCCTGTTGGACGAGTGCAGGGGAATTGCAGGGCTGTGGGATGACCACAGGTCGGGCTGTCGTGGGGAGCGCGAGTCGACACGCAGCAGTCCAAGCTCGGGGAACGCCCACCACCACGCGTGACCCAGTGTTCACCATGGGCTCTGGGTGACCAATGCACCACGCTGGCTGGAGGCGGTTGGTGATGAGCCCTGAGCGTGTGGGGCAGGAAGCGTGCAGAAACTCTGTACTCTACGCAATGTTGTCATGAATGTAAAACTGCCCTAAACAGAAATCTTATGAAAAACAACAACAGCAGAATAACGCCCAGCAGCACAAGGAATAATGGCAGTTGCCACTTAACGAGGACCTCCTCTTCCTGTGTGTTCCTTAATCTTGGGGCCTGGATTACTCTGGGTCTGTGCTTCTGTGAAGTGGGTGGTGGTGAGGGCGCTCACCCCTTGAGCAGTCCGAGGATTCAATTGAGCCATGCTGTGAAGTCCTTGCACTGCACCTGGAGCCCTGGAAGTGTCCGGAAGGCACTAGTACTGCTGTGTTTCAACTGACAAAGAGGAGACCCCAATGGTGGAAGAGCCAAGCACACAGAGGCAACAGCAGAGGAAGAGATCCAGGTGTCAGCGCCTGGGCGTGGAGGAACAGCCCACCGGGGGCCGCAGATGCAGATCAGTGTAGCAATGCCGAGCTCCTCCACCGAGCAGGAGAACAGGACTGCTCATCTCCCGCCTGGCTTCTGTGCAGCAAGCCATCGACTCCCCTGAATGTCTGGAGGACGCTCTGCTGCCCCAACCCTCGCCTGCGAGGTGGTCGTGCATGTTAGTCCACGGTGCTCCCTGACCAGCGGTGTTCAACGTTTAACAAGTTCCTCTCCAGGGACAAGCCCCAGCCACCTGCTCTGCACTGAGGATGCATGGCCAGGGAGCAGAGGGAAGAGAGAAGTAAACATGCAAGTGTTTCTGCAGCTCAGCTTTTTCTTTGATGCCTTCGTTTTTTGAGGAAGTAAGACGTGAGTTGCTGTCTTGTTGACAACAGTGCTTTTTCTATTCCTTCCATAACTCTGTGGGTCCCTAAAAGCAATTGCTCTCCTTATCAATAGAAAGTGGTTTAGCAACTGCCCTTGCCCTCGCTTGCTTGTCATCCCAGCCTCCCAGGCCAGAGGTGTGCTGGACGGTGGCTGGGGGACGGTTTTCCTTTGTGTGCAGAGCCCTGCCTGTGCCTTCCATTCAGCGTGGCAGCCTCAGGATCTGACCAGGTGTACACCAGGTGATCGTGCAGGTCGAGGTGTGTGACCAAGGTGTGCTCTGGGCTTTCAGGGGCAAATCAGTTAAGGTCAACTCTCTTAAACAGGTTTTGGAGTCTCAATGGCAGATCTGTAGCCCTCTGTGACAGACCCAGCCTCCCTGCTGGCCTCCCTGCCTCTAAAGCAAAAGACACATGGCTGATGTGCAGGAGGGACACAAATGACTGGCAGACCACCTAGTGGGTCATGGCAGGTGCTTCACCCACAAAAGGAAAATTCCTCCTCTTCCTGAGCTGCCAGACCTTTGCCGATGTTTCTGCTGGCTCCCATCCTCCCGTCCAGGCTGCCATGAACTTCAGAGCGGGCATCCACTTATCCTCACATGGAAGTGCTATTACAGATATACAAACAAGCACACAAGAGAGCAAAGCGCCAACCTATGCAAGCTTCACTTCTGAAACATTAGTCAATGCATGCATGTGTGTGTGCAAGCATGTGTGCCAATCCATGCATATGTGTGTATGCATGTGTGTGCAAGTGTGTGTGCCAATCCATGCATATGTGTGTACATGTGTGTATGTGCAAGCGTGTGTTCCAATCCATGCATGTGTGCAAGCATGTGTGCCAATCAATACATGTGTGTGCAAGTGTGTGTGCAAATGCATGCATATGTGTGCGTGCATGCGTGTGTGCAAGTGTATGCATATGCAAGTGTGTGTGCAAGCATGTGTGCATATGTGTGTGCACTGACAGACTGATAGATCCTTGTAAGAAACAAGCCAAATCATCTAATCATTAACAATGACTATCTGGGTATTGATTCACAGGTAAATTTTATTTTTTCCTTCCAAATTTTCTGTAATGAACCTACAGTAACTCTATGATAATTAAGAAGAATTTTTCTAAACATTCAGAGTATCAAGACATTTATTTACATCGGTAGCTGCGCTCCTCAATTCCCCGTGCATGGCCCTGTGCGTTTTCTAAGGAAGGAAGGACTTAGCTGTGAAAATGGGGCCTCCGTGCGGGGGCAGTGGATAGAGCAGACCCTCAGGAGAGTCTACCGTGACAAACACGCTGTCCTCAAGCAGATGAAGGGAGGCAGTGGCGCCGCTTCTTCTTTTCTGGGAGCGCTGGGTTTTGGGAAGCCAAGTTGCTCCTGAACCCCTCTGTAGTTTGCTTCCCTCAGGGGCCAAGTCTGCCATTCTATTATGTAATCCTATGCCAAATTTGTTTCTTTTCCTTCTCTAATATATTTTTCAGTTTCATCTTTTTAGAAAATAAGAATGCAGGGAGCAACCATGGAAATTTCCAAGACAGGCAGGAAGCCTTTGGGAGTGTTTATCAAAGGACCTGGAAGCTTCCAGGGCAGACTTCTCTAAGCCTCAGGCTGAACAAGGGAGAGGCCATTTTTATTATTCAGATTCCTTGGATTTGAGGAAGAAGACGGAAAACAAACGCTCATATTCAGTGTGGGTAATAAAAAGAAAACTTTTTTTTTTGAAAAAGAGATTGTTAAAATTCAGAGACACCAGATGCCTCTAGCAAATTTCATCAGGGGAATTCTGGTGAGAAAGCTTTCATTTTCAGAGTTTTAAATAACTGAAATTTCCATTTTCAATTTTAGTAGGAAAATATAGAATTGCTTTTTCTTAACATGAAAAGAGGATATTTATGAAGATGTATATGATAATATATATGTGCCCCAAATTGAAACATACATATTCATTAATTTCAGCACTATGCCTCAGAAATTTTAAAATTACTACTGGCCATCCATTTTCAGTAATTTTTTTTCTATAAATGGAAAAAGAAAAGGTTTCATTTCTTTCCTTATTCATTGGACCCCAAGGAAATAAAGCAGTATTTTCATCCAGAGAAACACAATTGGATAAACCTGATCTGTGGGCCTGATGCTTTTCATTAGGAGCTCCCTGAGGAGCTGTGCGGTTTACATAAGGAATAAATAAATACATAAATATCAAGATCTGGAAGAGTCATCTCAGAGTGGTGGCTCTCATCCTGATGGATACACCGACAGGAGCGTGTAGAAACATACATGCATATATCCTCACAATAATCGGTTCTTTGGACGTGAGTTATGTCTAAGTCATGGCCACCACCACCCTTATTGTCCCCAACACCATCCCTGTCATTACCGTCATTATCACCACCATCACTCTCATCATGCAAATTTGTCTCTGAGAAAAATGTTCCATTTTATGTAAAGTTTTCAATCCTCATCCCAGAAGGAAACTCTTGGTCCCATAGGAATATGTGTTCTAGCTGATTATATTGCTTATGAAGAATTTTTGAAGTGTCACTAAAAATGCTAGCTTTGGAATTTAAAGGTGCAGGTTTCGGTGCCTTCTCCCTCTAGGCTCTTTGTGTGAGTTTCCTCTTTACTCAATGCAATAGAATAATGAGTGTCATAGGAGAAATAAAATTAAAATATGAGGAATGAAATTTAGTAATGTATACACAAACTGTCAAGTTCATTTCCATTTTCAGGACAGTGATTATTTGAGTTACATGGCATGAAATTAAGGTGATAAACAAATGAGGTTGGTGTCTAGTTCCAGGTGAAGTGATGAGTGGCACCTCGTGTGACTCAGTGAATGCTGCTATAACACATCAGCAGAACACAGCATTCATTGATTTGAGAACTCTGGGAAGTAAATAGCACCCGAAGCATTTGAGAAAAAGAAAATTAGGAGCATCACAAAATTAGTGCTGAGTGAACCATTTCTTCTGACCTGGATTCAAGATGGTCTGAAACCCAGATGGGGGCATCAGTATGCAAAAACAAATCACCAGGTGAAACCCACCAGTTGAAGCTCAAGGATCAGTTACAGTGTTTCCTGGGAGAGGAGGGAGTGGGACCCATGGGTGTGCACTTCGAGCTTCTCTGGTCAGGGAGCTTTGTTTCAGAAAGGTGAGCTGAACTTTGCTACATCCTTTCCTAATGTCCTCTGATCACTTGTCCCTTATTATCAGCATGATGAGGGACGTGTACAGCAGAGTAGGGTATAAAAGTCCCAGAATTATGAGTAGATCAGAAAGAGGATCCTGGGAGCCAGGAAGCACTTGAGAGGTTCTGGAGGCAGAGAAGAGCTTGGGCAATTGTTTCCCACTCCCTGGACTCACCTCAAGTGCACACCACCGTGCTCTGCTCCATCAACAGGCTGAAGGACTGAGGAAGCTAACGCGAAGACCGCTCAGATTCAGACAGGATGCTGCAAAGTCTACAGCAAAGCGCAACAGTCCTGCAAAGACCTCGATCATGGTTTCATGCAAAAATCACAGCCAGCAGAAAGCAGCGTGTCACTTACAACCTGGAGGAGATCACCTCCTCACACAGAAAATAACTTGTCTTCCACAGGATTTGAACAAGACACAAAAGTCTCAGGACATAATACCCAAGTATCCAAGAAATAACTCAAAAATTGCTCAGAATAAGAACGCAGACAATCTCAATTCACCAGGGAAGGAGCATTCAGCAGGCCTCAACCCCAGGGTGGCAGAAGTGTTGGAGATTTCTGTTAAAGACTAAGGCAACTGTAATAAGATGCTCCCAGAGGTGATGAAAAACAGTGTTAAAACAAATGGAAAGAGAGAATCTCAGGGAAGGAATGGAGGATTTAAGAAAGAAGCAAATATGCCAGAGGCATTATGTGGCCCTTCAGAATTTCTTCGTTGATTGGAAATTGCTTCTAAAAATTGCTCATTTCTTATGTGAGAGAAGAAAGAAGCAGAAGAGACTGTGTGAATTTGCAAATGAAAATGTGAGTGGAGGCACATGGGAGAACAGGTGACCCATCCTGACATTGTGGAGGACAGTGGACCTGCCCCTGATGTTGTGGAGGACAGTGGACCTGCCCCCTGATGTTGGGGAGGAGAGTGGACCTGCCCCTGACATTGAGGTAGGGAACATTGGACCTGCCCCTGAAATATATTATTGACATTGGGGACACTGGGTCTGCTTCTTGCACTGGTCACTGGAGTGGGGAGCACTCTACCTGCCCTGACATTGGTCCCTGAGGTAGGGAACATTGGACCTGCCCTTGGCCCTGGTCACTGAGGTTGGGAGTGAGGGGGAGAGATGCCACAGATAAGGATAAATAACATGATTTTAATGAAAAGTGTAGAGCATCACTTATCTCCATAATACTGTGATGAAATATAAATAGAACATGCATGTGGACAAAGTATAGGTGGTGTGGACAAATGCAAATGTCAGTTTGCTTTTTCTTAAATTCCTTTAATTCTACAGAATATCTCTATTGAATTGAGAGTCAAGGGTTGAATGTCTTCACTCATCTGTGGAGGCTGGAGCTAGACCCTGGCCAGCGTGAAAGGAGGTCAACTCTCATGTACTAAACCCAGCAAAGGTGTAGTGACACCCAACCAAGGCATTCGTAGACATGCATTGGGAAGGAGAGAGTGGGGTGGAGGAGGGGTAAGGGTGGGAAATTATGGGGCCTCTAGGGAGTAAATCTAATTTTCAGAATATATACATATCATGTTTCATTGGAAGCATTTTTGATTGTACAACTAAATTTCTTAATAAAACAAATTATATCTGTAGGTAGGATAATGTGATCTTTGTCCTTGTGTGCCCACCTTGTGTACATTCTTGGGCTATTACAATATGCTTTCAGGTAAGAATGTGCTTACTAACCTCTGAGCAGATGAAAAACATGCTTTATTTGCATCAGAGAGGCCTTGGATCCTGAAAAATGCAAACATCGTTTTAATGCTGCAAGCATACTTTACTGTAACTCAGACAATTAAATTTGTCTTAATCTATGTTAGGTGACTATCACTCCACCTTGTCCACTTTGAGAAGGTTTCTCTGTCCCCAATGATGCCCACATGGAAATCCCCAGAATCTGTGAATATGTTGATCGGCATGGCCAAAAGACTTTTCAGAAGTGATTGCAGTATGGATCTCGAGATCATGTGGTTTATGTGAGTTTGGTCACTACAACAACAAAGAGCTCTCTAGGAAGGGAGAGAGCAGGCTGTAAGAAGCTGGTAGGCTGATGGCAGAGACTGGACTCACACCACTGTGGGCCAAAGAACATCTCTAGGGGTGAATGCTCCCTCTGGAGCCTGCCCTGGAGATGCGGGGCTTTACCCGCGAGTCTCGAGCTCTAAAACAGCAAGGTAAAGAGTGCATGTTGCCACAGCTTGTGGTGCCTTGGCTATCGCAGGTAGGAAATGTGTCAGTCTGTTTCCAGATTCTTCTGGTCTCTTTTCTCTGGAGAGCATGTCTCCACAATCTTGTACCTGTCCCATGTTCCTAGGAATACTG
This sequence comes from Aplodontia rufa, assembly GCA_004027875.1. Lineage (NCBI taxonomy): Eukaryota > Metazoa > Chordata > Mammalia > Rodentia > Aplodontiidae > Aplodontia > Aplodontia rufa. Next base: position 2,712 of record PVKS010014946.1, on the reverse strand, counting down.
TTTTCTTCTGGTCGCAGGCTTTGCCCTGTCCTGTGCCAACGGTGTCTTTCTTCATAGCCCTAGGGCACCTTGGCCTTAAGATAAACCTGTAGACTATCTCACTGGCATTAGGAGGGTAAGAAAGGATGATTTTCAGGGAAAATGATTGAATTCATCTGCTAGGAAAGACAGTTTCTTCTTCTGTGGCCAGCACGGCCATCCTTAGGAAGGACTCACCCAGCGCTGAGGCGCTCTGTCACCGAGGGTCTCTTGGGAGGGCCTCTGCCTCCTGCCTGGTTCTTCCTCTGCACTCTCCACAGCATTTTGCTCTCTCCCTCTTCATTTCCACACCCCGTCCACGGACCCTGCGCTGCTGTGGAGACTCAATGATCTCACATTGTGGGTATGCGGAGCAATCCAGCCTGCTCCCCTCCTTCCAGATATTGCTGGACGCTCTGGAGCAGGGGCCGCCATGACCATTCATTCACTCCACTTGGTGGAGCACATTTCCTGGTGGGGGGGAGGACACAGCTGCAATTCATCCCTATTTCATGGCAAGTGTTTATTGCACATTCCTGTTGCAAATGATTCTTGTCCTCTGTCCTTTGCTCCTTCCCCAGCCGGGCCCTGGGCAAGTTCTAAAGTGTCCTGGGTCGGCTGGAGTCTCCATCCTCCACTCCACTGTGCCTACGTGGCTTATCACAATCATCCCTGGTTGTGCTTGGATTTAAGGTGGCTCACAAGGTAGACACTCGAGTTCTCCAACTTACGTCCTTGGAAGATGAGTGTGATAATCCTCATGCAGCTTTGGAGAGCTGAAAGCCTCATCTCCCAGGTTTGATGATATTGTAAAGACTGGGGGCACACAAGCTGGGCATGATACTTTGATCATCTTCCTATTTCAGCATTTGGATGGGGCAGAGTGACAACAGTGTGAAGCAGGATGGTCAACAAAGAGGTGCCAATGGGTGTACTCTGCCTCTCCCCGCCACCAAAGCCATCCACGCAGAGCCACATCCAGGGACATCCTTCTACTTCTTAAGGCTTCTAGGGAACTGGCAAGCTCAGGTCACTGTTTCTCTGAGAAGGAGTCCTTGTGGGCAGACTGGGAGGCCAAGCCCAGCCAAGCCTGTGGTACTTCCAGGAGAGTAAGGTGCAGAGAGGGAGGTGAGTTTTAGATTTGTGTCTTAGGGAGAGGAAGAGATGAGGGGAGAGGCCACTGATGGCATCCCTGGATTTTTGGGTCAGCTTGATGCTTACCCATATTAGATTGGCTAATAAAAATATTAAGGTAGTTAATATTATTTAAAAATGTGGGTTGCATTGGATGCAGTGGTAAATGCCTCTAATATTAGCAATTTACAATACTGAGGCAGGATCACAAGTTCAAAGCCAGTTTCAGTAACTTAGAAAGGTTCTATGCAACTCAGGAAGACTCTGTCTCAAAACAAAAAATAAAGAGGGCTGGAGATGTGCTTGGTGGTAAAGCACCCCTGGGTTTAATCTTCAGTACAAAAAAAAATATGGTGGGCTGTAAGCAAAAACCCACCACAAAACACATGGATCCTTTGGTCTGCATGTGGGTGCATTGCCCTGGCTTCTGTGGTGTTTGCATCATGGTACCTGTGTGCCGGAGCTCCTGAGTCACCCATGCACCATTGTGAGGGACAAGGCCTCTCAAAGTGAGGGTTTTTGACTTGCTATTCTATGAGCTGTGGAGCTTAGCTCTGTGCATACTCCCCGGAGACAGGTACTGAGCAGATCCAAGGCCAGTGACTGTGAATTAACCAGCCATCTGATTTTCTAGAGTGTGCTGACCTAAAGGCAAGTATCCATTCTCAGCTTCCTGGACAAAAATGCTACAGATTGAGTGGCAGAAACCATAGAAATGCATTTTCTCACCGTTCTGGAGTCTGGACATTCAAGGGGCCAGCAAAGATGGATTCTGGAAACCCCTCTTCTTCTGACTTATAGATACCTGCCTTCTCTTTGTCCTCACTTGGCCTCTTGAGAGGGACACTAATGGTGTCTCTTCCTCTTCTTACATCAGCCCCATTGGGTTACAGCCCCAACCTAATGACCTCGTTCAACTTTAATTACCTTCTGAAGTCCTTATGTCCACTTGTCACATCAAGGCTGAGGGCGTCAATGAATCAATTTGCATAGGAGCACAATTGGATCCATAGCACATGGGAATCAAATGGGAAAAAACAGTATCAACCTTCATTTTGCCACACTGATTTACTATAGAACAAATGACTAGGAGAAATGTAACAGGGTTAATTAAAATTCCCAGTATTCTCAAAAATTCCCATATTATGAACATAGCAAATAAGGTGTCTAAAAACTAAGAGCACCATTATCATTTAAAACATAAATCATCACACTCATAAACATTAAGAGCTTTCTTGGCATTCACTCCTGGGATGATTCAAAAGATGATAAAATATGAAATTAAGCCAAGCTTATTAAGATCAACCATTTTTACTATATGACCTTTTCATTTCCAAATGTAGATGCACATGATAAATAAATATGCCAATGTGAGCCTGCTCCGAGTTTCCACAAGCTCGAAAGAAGCCGAGCTAATTAGACATGAAATATCAACTTGAGAGCAATTACAGCCCCACAGAAAGATAGCCTAGCGGTGCTGTGCAGTTTGTAAATGTATGGTTTAGGCAAATCTCAAGGTCGTGTCTACATCATGAATTCAGAAACAGCAGTAAAACTTAA
>PVKS010014945.1:0-47125 GCA_004027875.1 Aplodontia rufa | reverse complement strand
TTATTTAATAAACTCAGAGGAAGAATAGTCAATTATATTTACCCCAAAATTTATTCATTCTGATGTTTTTATTTTCTTTCTGAGATTGTAAACCTTCTGTTACCATTTTGTTTTTTTAAAAAAATAGCATATTTTAGTCATTTTTAAAGGGTATGTTGTATGAGAACAAATATTCTCATTTTCCATCCATCCCAGAATATCTTGATTTTTTTCTCCTTCATTTCCAAAGAACATTTTTTTTTGCTGAATTCAAATTTATGATTGACAGCTAATTTCATTTTCCTTAATTGAAAAACTTGTGGCATTCCTTCTGGCCTCTGCTTCAGAGAGAAATTTGTTGTTGATTGAGTTCGTATTGCTTTGTAAGTTGTACGTTATTCTGGCTGCTTTTAGATTTTACATCTTTTTAATTTTTTTTAAAGAGAGAAGGACAGTTAGAGAGAGAGAGAATCAATTTTATTGCGTTTTTCACATGGCTTTCGTTGCTCTGACACTTAGTTGTATACGTGGGTGCTGCGGTTTGAACCCGTGTACTTGTGCATGCCAGGCAAGCGCCCTAACCGCCAAGCCACCACTCCAGCCCCTATTTTTTTTTTTTTTAAGAAGTTCAGTGTTGAATGCCTTGGCTGGAATTTCTGTGGTTGTGTCCTCTTTGGGATGCTCGCAGCCTCTTGTATCTGGATCCTCATGTCATTTGTCACTTTTGCCATATTTTCAGACATTATTTGTTTGGAAACATTTTCACTAGTGCTTTCTCCTCCATCCTTCAACTTCATTTATACAAATGCTAGCTTTTCTGCTGTTGTCCCAAGGTCTTTGAGTCTTTATATTTTCCTTTCTCTTTCTTCTCGTGGTTTTGTTCTGACTGGATAGTTTCTCTGGATCTGCCTTCATGTTCATGGATTCTCTTTGTTATCTCCATGTTAATTATTGAGCCCATGTACCAAGGATTTTTGTTTGTTTCAATGTTTTTTTTTTTTACTTCTTTAATTTCCACTTGGATTTTTAGATATAACTTCTATGTCTTTGGTGAGATTTGCTGTTTTTAACATTTTGAAAGAATTCACAATTGGTGGTTGAAACATTTTTAGGTTATCTCTTTTAAAATCCTTGGTAGGCAGTTCCAACATCTGATTCATTTCAGTGTTCCTAACTCACATTGCAGCAGATGGGGAGGGTGGAAATTTAGCTTTCCTCTTGATATCCAGGTCAAAGTGGCCTCCTATTTACTTACTGGTGTTTCCCTGTTGCCACTGAGTGGTTATACAGTGTGTGTGTGTGTGCGTGTGTGTGTGTATATGTGTATTATTGGTGCATATAGTTATACATAAAAGTGGGGTACATTGGGGCATATCTGTACATGCACATAAATAATTTGTTCAGTCTCTTTCCCCAGTACCTTCCCTTCCTCTATCTTACTGGTCTCCCTAGGCCATGCACCCATCAGAAAGTGGGAGAGCTCATTGCTTACAACACTGTGTTGCTACAGGGATAGATGGTCAATTTCCTGCTGGTCCTTGTCAGTTCCAGGGGAGGTGGAGAGTGAAATCTCAGGTAACCTCCTTTTATTCTGCTTCATTGATGTCAAGTGAGGAATGGAGGTTCTGCTCCAACAGGTCTAGTTCACAGGGGAGGGGAAGGAAGTACTTAGGAGCCCTGTCTCATAGCAAATCGTTCAGTCTCGCTACTCCAAAGGGAATGGGAACCCAGCTCCCATACTTTTAAGCAGAATCAGAACGACACCCACATCCATTGAATTTAGGATAAGAAAATAAGCTCCTATTCAGTCACATAAAAATTAGCCCCACAGTCATATTGGAGAGTTGCCTGCTTCACCTGGTGGAGGAGGGTGGCAGGTCTGCCCCTTTTTGACTTGTTAGCACCACCTGGCAGGAGAATTGGGAAACTGACTGTTTCTGTCTTTGGGAATGGAAGATTTGCTCCCTGCTTGGCCTTGTCAACACAGCTACGTAAGAGTGTTGGACACCAACTCTAACTTCTGCTGGGCAGGAGGGCTCCATAAGAGATTAGCTGGAACCATGGGCTCTGCTGGAACCATGAATGTGCGTGATCTTTCCAATGGAGTCTGGCTAAAAGAGGACAAGTACTTTATGCCCAAAAGGTTCTCTGTTGTAAGCTGCTATTTTCCTGGTTTTTTTCTGGAAGCAGACTTACTGGAGCTTATTTTACCTCTGCCAGTTGTTAGTTCTAGTTTAGAGGTTTCCAGAATGTCCTGCTTAGGATATATGTGTCATAGTAAAGAAGCTATGAAATTTTCTGCCCTGTTCTTCAAGTCTTAGGTCCCTAAGGTTTTAGTCCCCCCCCCCCCATTTCATAGTCTTCCTATGCAGTTTGCTATGTTCCAGTCAGGGTATCTTTTTTTTAAAGATATAGCGGGGGAGAGAGAGAGAGAGAGAGAGAATCAATTTTATTTAGTTTTTCATGTAGCTTTGTTGTTCTGACACTTCATAGTGTACGTGGTGCTGGGGTTTGAACCTGCATCCTCCTGCATGCCAAGCAAGTGCTGTAGCTGCCGAGCTCTGCTCCAGCCCCCAGGGTATTTTTTTAATTGTAGAGAGAGAGCCTAAAGAGAATAAGGCTGTTCCATCTTTGTCAAAATGTGAAGTCACATAGTATTTTAAAAAGGATATGACTATTATTTAAAATGGCTATTAGTGATAAACTCTTATGTTTAAAGCACCTTAGCTATAAAAGTGAGAGGTAGGGAAAATCTTTCTGGAAAAAAATTAGATATGGAGAAAAATAGAAGGTGGAGCTATTTTGATCTGACACTGCACAGTCGATTCTGGCAAAGCTAGGCATACTTTTACTCAGAAACAGGAATTTAACAAAAATTGCAGCAGTGTCAGGTATACCGGCTAATTGTAGAGTGAATATAAGAAAGCTAAGTGTGAATTTGCATATTCCCTGAGATGTTTGTCAGCAATACTTACATCAGAGTTTCGGTTAAAAGGTAGGCTGAAATTGGTTCTGAATTAAATAAACTCTGGATATATTAGAATAACTACATGGTCCAATACGATATATCATTTATGGCCCATGATTACTGAAACTACCATTGCTGGTTGAGAGCCAGTCCTACCAAATATAGATTTAATACAAGGACAACATTAACTTCCCATCCACATGGCCACATTTTAGCTACCTGACCATGCACACCTCACAGGAAAGAGAAATAGTTAACATAACACACAAAACATGAGGATGGAGTTTGAGGGGTTCACACAGTTTGTACTTTTATTACCATTTTGTTTCAATTAATTTAGCAGGTTTGTCCTTTTGAGGCAACTTCAGATGTTGAAAAATACCTTGTGGCCCTAAGACTTGTCTTTTTTCATGTTACATTTACAGTCACCATGGTATATTTCTGGTTAGGTTTGTAAATATGAGAAAGTAGAATCATTATGATGCAAAACTGATTGCTATCATTGTTTACAGAACTCTGTGTGTGTATGTGTGTAAGGATGCACGCTTCTGTATATAGTTTGTTCATTTGCACCATGTACAACTGGTTCATGTAGTGATTAAAATAATAAGTAATGCTTGATCATAGTTAAAATAAATAGCAAGGATAAATTCTTCTATTAATTAGTGAGAGCTTATCCAAATTAACATCTTTAATTATGAGTTGCTATTAATTTTTGTTGCATCCTATTAGGGATCCTGTCCTAAATCATTAACACTAGTAGTATTAACTATAAGAGACTCACTTTTCAAATGTACAGTGGAAACTCTCATGGGAAATGCAAACACATCTTAAATAACATCAAAAACAATCTGAAAATTCATTGAGTTTTAGATCGAATGTAAATTAAAGTATATTCAGTTTGCTTATTGAATGAAACTTCAGACATTTAAAACTAGAATTCTGTCCCTGTGCAGGAAGTTTTTGATTCAAGATTTCTTGACATTGTTTCATTTTTATATGATGTTCTGTTTTCTTAAGTCACATTACATATTACATTTGTTGGTATTATAAACTTTTTATATATTTCTTAAACAAATTCTGTGTTATTCATTTAACAGTTGAGATGAAAAATAATATTTCTGCTCTGATTTTGAAAATGGTGTCAGATCAACTGGTGTATCTATGTAATTGTGTAATAGTTGAGGGAGAAAGACAATGAATGACATCCAAGAAATTGTTCTGAGAAGTTTTTGTTTGTTTGTTTGTTTTAAGAGAGAGGGAGAGACTGAGTGATAAAGAGAGAATCAATTTTATTTGTTTTTCTATTTGGCCTTTGTTTCTCCAACATTTAGTTGCAAATGTGGTGGTGGGGTTCGAACCCAGGGCCTTGTGCATGCAAATCAAACACTCCAAATGCTAAGACACCACTCCAGTCCCTGAGTTTTGATTGTATTTGTATTTAGATATTTATTGGTATATAATAATTCCCCATTATCCACAGAGGATATGTTCCTAGACTCCCAGGGATTACCTTAAACCAGGGATAGTACAAAATCCTATGGGTACATTTTTCCTTGCATACATGTATACTAACATTATAACTAACATTAATAAATACTAATAAAATTGAACAAATATAACAATATGCTGTAATAAAATTGTCAGTATTACTACTCTTATCCTTTAGGGTTATTTTTAAGTAAAATAAAGTCTACATAAACACTGATATATTGGTTGATCTGATAACCAAGATGACGACTGAGTGACTAACAGAGGGTAGTATATATAGAGTGGATATGCTGGACCAAAGGACAATTTTTGTCCTGGACTGGGTAGAGTGGAATGGCACTCAGAACAGCATTGAATAAACTTACATATTACTCTTATTTTTGGAACTTTCCATTCATATCTTTGGACCATGGTTTACTATATGTACCTGAAACCACAGAAAGTGAAATGGTGAATTAGATGGGGACTACTTAAATAGATTAATGGCTTTGGGAAAGTATTTCTCAGCCTCAGCACTATTGACATTTTGGGCAGAATACTTTTTTGATTTGGGGTTTTCCTGTGCATTGCTGGATGTTTCGCAGAATCTCTGGCTGCTACAACTAGATGCCAGTGGCAAACTTCCAAGTTTCCTCTCTACCTTCATTGCCTTCTGTGATTGTGAAAAATGTCTGCAGCCATTTGTCCTGTAAGAGACAAAATCATCTTTGAAGGAAAAAAAAACACTTTAGAATATCATCCTTGACTATTTCCTTATAATCTTTTAGTTATTCTTTTCATCTAAAGCATAAATTGTGATACCATAATCTGTAAATAAAAGGCTTAGATTTGATAGATTTAAGGTTAAGTGTATTTAATGGAGAGAAATTATAAAATAAGAAAACAGAGACAAAAATATTTCTGAAATGGCCTATGCAGTTACTTAAAATAGTATAAGAATTAGATTGATAAGAATTTCTATTTGAAAAACAAATAGAATTATTAACATCATAAATACTGTTCTTAGGAGAGAAAACTAGTCTTGGTTATATGAAAATGATTTCAATAAATTATTCATTTGAAAAGAGGAACAATCTTGTAGAAGTTTTACAGTTAGGGCAGCAGCCTGATGCTTGGATTTGAGATCAGATGATGAGACTTAAAAAGGTCTAGAGTGTTCACTTGAGTCTTACTTTTGGTTTGTCCTCCAAAGTTTCATGTGATGTATGCTCCCAGGGTGACTATAGCTGAAGGTGTGGAGCCTTTAAGCAGGGGGGCCTACTGAAGGGTAATCAGGTCATTGACGGAACTTGTCTTGGAAGGAATTGATGTATTTCTCCCACGACCTGGTTAGTTCTCAACAGAGAGTTGCTATAAAAGAGCAAGCCTGGATCCTCCTGGTTTCTCTCTGTCTTCCTGTTACACGATGTGCTACTGTCTCTCACTTGTGGTTCTGCCATTGTGATGCTATCCACCATGACTTCCTTGATAGAACCAAGTGGATGTTGAAATAAATCCCTTTTCTGTAAACATTACACTGCCTCTGCTAATTTGTGGTAGCAACAGAAAACTGACTAGGATGAGCCTATAGTTGAAATAAACCATCCGCCAAATTGATAACATAGATATTTGTGGAAGATATTTCTATGAAAAATCTGTCAATCATTCATCCTTCTGAAGGCTTTGAAGGGCAAAAGAAAAATCATAATCAAATTTGTATGATGCTTTTTACCCTTGAAAAATAGTTTCTTCACTTAATGTTATATCTATAAAGCAAATTATACCTTTGTTGTGCAATTCTATTACTTTTGACAAGTGCATAGCTTATCCATCACAGAATCAACGTAAGACTTCTCTAACCTCCAAATATTCCCATATTTTACCTTTCCATCACCCATCTTCCATCTTCTATCACTATCAATCTCTTGTCTGTTTTCTGATTAAGTATCTAAAAGTGTTTCTAGCTCATATGGTTGGTATATAGTTAAAATTTATAGAAGTTGCTAAACTTTTTCCTAGAGTAAGTTTCACATTTTTAAATTTAAGTAAAATGTGAGATTACAGTTGCTTTGCATCCTTGCCAGCATTTACTATAGTTCATTTACTCATTTATTTAGCTATTCTTCTGAAAGGTGTTTTGGGTACCTCAGTGTGGTTTTGCTGACATTTCTCTCATGAATTATGTTGTGGATCATTTCAGTTCTTATTTGCACTTCTAGTTATACTTCTAGTGAAGTGTTCATTCAAACGTACCTGTTAAAAATGTGATTTTTTTTTCATTATGGAGTTTCAATGATTCTTTATGTATTCTGCATACAAGTCCTTTGCCAGAAAACAGTTTTGCAAAAACTCTTCCAGTTTTGGCTTCTCTTATTCTTTGAACAGTGTTTTTACAGGTCAGAATTTTTCAATTGCCTGGGTTTGGGATCCTTTCCTATCCCTTTGCCTTGGTTTACTTTTCCGAATTCTCAGGTTGTTGCTTGTGTAATTTGTTTTAACTTGAGAATGACCAGGAGAGATAGGCTGTTGGGGACTGAAGCAGAAGCAGAGTAAATTGCTGTTGTTCTCACCAGGATCCTGGTGAAAACTGTGTGATGCTTTCATCTTCAGTGTTCATAAACATTACTATTGATTCAATGATTATGTTACTGATTTTTTCTTTATGATTAAAGGAAAGCAATCAAGAGTCATGCGATTTTTTAAAAAAGTTCATAATCAATAAAAAGCCACATGGGAAATAACCTGTGATCTAAAACATCTGGAACAACTAAAACCCTAAGATAGTTAATCCTACTTAGTGTATTCTGACTGCTGGCCCCTAGAATGCGTGTTGTTTTGCTGAAGTACCCTTTGTTCAAAATTCTTTCTGGTATTTTTGGAACTTATTTCATTTTTCAATTTAAATATTTTTTTCTGGAAAATAACAAGCTAAAATTATGTAAGTAATGTTATTGAAGAACTTTATTGTTTGAAATGTGGCTGAGATATTTTTGTTTGATATTTTTTGGTGACACAAGAGTAGCAGAATGGAGTAAGTCCAGAATACATTTAATGTAGGATTCCATGGGGAAACAATGATTGTCCAATATCTCTTATTTAAAAAATTAACCTATGGGGCTGCAGCAGTGGCTCAACGGTTACTGAGCTTGACTGGCATGCACAAGGAAGTGGGTTCAAGTCATGTGCACAATGAAGTATTGGAGCAACGAAAGCCACATGAAAAACTAAATAAAATTGATTCTCTCTCTCTCTCTCTCTCTCACACACACACTTTCTTTCTTAAAAATAAACAAACAAACAAAAAAGGCTGGAGTGGAGGCTCGGCAGTTAAGGCACTTGTCTGGTGTGCACAAGGACATGAATTTCAACCCCAGCACCGTGTACAGAGCAAAGTGTTGGAGCAAAAAAGTCACATGAAAAACTGAATGGAATTAGTTCTCTCTTTCTCTCACTGTCACTCTCAAAGAAAGGGGGAAAAAATCAACCCCCACAAATTAGCATCTACTTCAGAAACCACATGGCCGATTTCATAAAAAACAAGTTCAGTACTTTTATGGAGCATTTTACCTTGGCTACTATGAGGACAATATCTACTAATTACAAGAAATTTAAAAAGTGGTTTTGAGGTTACTAAAGATAGTGAATTCATGGTATCTGTCCTAAAGAAGATATATATAAGAGAAAAGACACAAATATCAGTGCAATATTACACTGACATTTTTTTGGAAAGTAATTTTTGAATAAAGTGAGATTTTAGAAATTATAAGCTTTTGAATCAGCATTTTAAGATATTTAGAAAAAAACAGACGCATCCAACCAAAACTGCTAATAATTTTTCTCTAATATTAATGTAATTCCATGAAACTTTATACATGCATATTTTTAAATAGTTCTAACCATAGTATAGCCTTAGTATATTTATAATTTTGTTTATATCCTTTTTCGATGTTACATCATGATTTGTTTCTGAGTCCCTTAATAGTACAAAGGAGAGGGAAGTAATAGAGACTCCCTGATAGAAGACAAAGGATGTTGCTAAAGAAGGGACTATTATGAGAGTTCAGGAAACTTTATCACTCTGATTTGATTTTTTGTATAATGTGGAAAGTTATGTATTTGACCTTCCATCCTGTAAAGATTTGTCTTTATGCAATTTGTCTTGGATTATAAGTTCTTATGGGGATGACAATATTTACATACATTAAATATTAAACTATTGGGGCTGGAGCAGTGGCTCAGCGGTTACGGCGCTTGCCTAGCATGCGCCAGTACACGGGTTCAAACCCCAGCACCCATGTACACAATTAAGTGTCAGAGCAACGAAAGCCATGTGAAAAACTCAATAAAAATTGATTCTCTCTCTCTCTCTCTCTTTCTCTTTCTCTCTTTAAAAATATTAAATTATCAATCTACCATATATATCTATAGGTTTCTTACTGAGCCAAGAGTTTTGTAAGTATCAGTTTATGAAACTTCTTAAAGAAGAGGGTGAAGATTAGACTACTGAGGCACAGAGTGAGAATGTTTAACTGAGATGAGAGAACATCACAAACATTTTTAAACTGAGCATTTTTTTTGTTGAAAATATGTACAGACTTAGAAGAGGGATGGATAGAAAGTTTGTTCAGTGTAGGATTAAGACCTGGAACAAAACTATATGGGCACCTGCAGAATCTGCTTGAGAGGTCACAGTGCCCAAGGGGAAACAACTCTAAGCAAGTCATTTAACCTCACACACCTTAGTTCTTTTGTTGGTAAAATGCAATGCTTATGCAAACTCAATATATGTCAAAAAATATCTGCAAGGCATTGTTTAAAATTGACCCTCTGGATTTCTTCATGAATGCCTGGTTATTATTTATTAAGATGTACTGAGGCCAAGTCTCAAATGGAAGGGAAAATAAAAGACAGATCTGCAAAGTGAAGAAGTGAGGTTAAGCACAATGCAACAGAAACTCTTATACTAATCCAGGAGGACTTTACCTGTCAATCAAATCTATATTCATTATTTTTTTTCAAGATTAATAATGGTTTGTTAACTGAGCAAGCTGGCAGACGTTAGAGCAAAGTGATAAGATCTTGGGGCATCTATGACCAGTTGATGACTGACTGACCAATTTCAAAAGATGCTAGGAAGGATCATAAAGTTTAGTTCCATGTGTATTTTGATGATAGTTGCATCTATATTTAAAGCTTTCTGTCACTGGAAGCACTCTTGGTGTTGTCAGACTGTCTATTGGACTGGATGAGCTGCAACTTCTTGCAATTGAATGTCAATAAGACCAAAGCAATTTTGGTTGATTCATAGCATCAGCTTAAGCATATTCACTTGCACAGATTACACTTGACAGATAGTTACCTTCAGCTGAACTCTGTGGTTAGAAGCTTGGGCGTACTCTTGACAGTGAGCTTAGAGTTGATGCCTAATGTTTATTTCATATCCTGTTTTTACCTTCCCTAATACTGCATGTGTAAATCTATATTTAAATATATTCACAGCTGATGCTCTCGTCAGTCCACTTGTTATCTCTGGACAGAATGCTATAATGATTCAATTTCATTATTTTAATAAAAATAACTTGTACTCTTCAGGTTTAATTTCATTACATCCAATGAGTAATGATTAATTTTTAAGTGTCTTCTTCATGAGTGATTGCAACACTGTGATGCAGGAAAATGCTCAAGTTGGGGGAGAATTCTTACATTTTTAATAAACCTAAAATCTTCCAGATTTGGTGTGTGATTATGAACACTGGGGAAATAAATCCACATTTATTTACCATATCATTATTCTTTATCTTTTGTTAATTATTAAGATCTACCATTCCTTGCGAAATTTAGGTAGAGAATTATCCATTTGAAGAATACTTAGTTTTTGGTGGACATAATTTAAGTAGCATATTCTAAAATGATTTAATTAAGGTACTGAATGCATATCATGAAATACATTTTGATTTAAAAAATAGTGCCATTGAATATTTAGATTAGGAAAATAATTAAGACTTGGGATATTATGCTCAAAAAAGGTTCTGTTATGGTGTGAATTCATTTATCATTATGGTAGTACATTCTCAAATTTTATGTTAAATTCATTAAAGAACCAGTTGCTAAATTGTAGTACATAAATTTAATAATCTGAGCCTAAGTCTCTTGTTCTATACAAATAACACTGCAGAGCTCTGGAATCCCTTTATTTGACTAGGTGAGTGGCAGCTGTGTTTGTATCTGCCTAGACCTACCTTCAACATGGTGATTTTAAAGCAAACACATTTTATTCATGCATTTCCATCTTTTCTAGAATGTACAATTTTAAGACATCAAACAATTCAAATTATGTAGTTATACATTTCACACAGGACAAAAACTCATGCTGAAGTAGGGAAAAATTTTTTTTAAATTATTTTCTCTACATTTACTGGCATCCTTTCTCTTTCTTACTCTTTTAAAACTGACAGTCAATTTTTTTATTTTTCTCTTTTACTGACAGCTAGTAAATGTACTGACAGTTGAGAAGCAAGGTGTAAATGTAAGTCACTATTATTTTGTCCACCTGATAGCTGAGCATTAGTAAAAATGCTTGGTTATATCTTGAGATGAAATTATTTCCAATGGTGCTGAAGGGAGGTTGTATAGAAAAACTATTCTCTGTAAATAAAAATGTGTTTGAGGCCACATTGCAATGCATATGGAAATACCATACTTCCCTCATTAGGATGTGGTTGGAATTCGTAGTGAAGGAAACAGGTTAACAAAAGTGTTTGTTTACTTCGTTTTATCATCTGTAAATCTTTTCAGTATGTAAATCTCTTAGAAATTAAAAGAAAGTATTAAGTAGAGGAAAGAAAGCAGGTTAAGTAGTTAAGGAATAGCAAGTTAAGAATTTGCTCCTCCGGAAATGTAAGATTAAAAATTAAAAGTTGATTTCTTATAAATTATATAAATATTATTTAGTAAATTTATACCTTAAAGAAATGTCATATGAGTGGTTAAATATGGAGAATTGGAGTCTATTGACAGAAGTATGTTGGGCCAAAGTGGAGCAACACTCTCATCATAGACCAATCTCCTACTTCCCTTGAAAAATGACTTGTTATTTGTTGGGATTGTAAATTACAGCAAAGTTTCAAGTATGTAAGCAAGTAAGTAGCAATTCTTGTTTATTTACTGTTTAGATTGTGTTCAGAGGATTTTATTTCACTATTCAAAAATGTTTGTGAATGTGCCCCTAACATTGTTATTTATGTAGGAATTGATAGAGTGGGAAGACAGGATTTATAAATTTTTATATTGATGTATATAGTTATGAAACTTTCCTCTTTTTACTTAATGCTAGATATTCAAGAAATAGACTCTTTAGTACCTTTTAACTGTTTATTTTGAGTCTGCCACTACTTTTAATATTCTTATGCTGCCATTCTACATGCAACTGTATGAAAATTTGTCCGATAAGATTAAAATTGATTTGTCCTTACGTATGGTAGTTTGTGTGTCCCTTGAACTGAAGAGCATCCATTCAGAGTCAAGGGAATTCCTGAATATCAAGGGAAAAGGTCAGGGATTCCCTTATAGAAAAAGCAGTAGGAGCTTCAGTAGGTGGTGTCAGCATCCCAGAAGCTGCATGAGGTCATGCAGCTAAATAGTTCTAGTTTCCTCCAGTGTCATTCTTTGATTTTCCTCTCTGTTAACATGGCATTTGCATTTTGGTCTGACTGAGAACAAGGTTGTGTGCAGGACCTTGTGACACATGTAGAAAGCTGCTTTCAGGTTAAAAGTGATACATTATCTTGTTCACTATGTTCTTAACAAAAAACTCATCTTCTGAGACTTCAATCATTTGACATTCCCTTGTGTATTTTCAATTTCAAAGTTATAATATTAATATACACAGTGGGAATTTTTCTTTATAAAAGCTACCAAACAGCAAAAGTAGCAAAGTTAGTTGGTTACTAATAGCAACAACCAAAATCACTGTCAACAACCAGCGGGTTTCCAACAGAAGAGAAAATCTGGAAGGAGAAGATCAAGTCTTACTTTAAAGTGAGTATCAAAGAAGGGGGACATTAGCACAATCTTATAGAATAAATGTTGTTTTTTGCCATATCCATATCTCATTTGGAGACAATTTTTGGATACCTTTGCCTTATATGAAAACTAGATTTTTTAAAAAAGAGAAAATAGTGGTTATGATTAAACTCCCTGAAATAAATTTATGGAAGTCTTGATTCAATCTTTAAATACCAAGTAGCTAACTTATGACAGAATGCAGTCAAGTACTGGGTAAGGGTTTTTTTTCCCCTCTGCAATAACGCTATTCAGGGGAAAGCTAGTTACAGTGTGGCACATACTTGATTCTCAGGTGGTTCAGACAAAAGACGAGGTTAGAGGGTCTGGGGAGCCTGATGCCACTCAGCTAGGTATTTGAGTAGAATTCCCACACCAGATTTTCCTCATACCTAATGCAGACAGTGCAATGACAGGAGAAGAGAGGGAAGGAGAGCAGATGGAGATGTCCTTTCAGGTTAAATGCTAAATAAAGTCCTTTATTTCTATCTCTGGTGGCACAGGGCTTGAAAGATCCTGTGACACATTTTGGAAGTGCTGCTATAAAATAAAGTTTAATGCAAAAAATATTACCGAGTATTTAGAAGATTCTGTATTTGCCTGCTGCAGTCACTATACTGCCGGTGTCTACCTCATTAATTTATAAAGTTCATTGGCCCACTTGGAAACTGTGTACTATATTCAAACAAATACTACATGCTAAATTTTCCTGTTTAATAATTATAAAACATTCAACATCTGTTGCCCAAGAGCAACAATATTAACCTTGCATAGTTTTACTTGCATCAAATAAACCATTACCAAAAAATTTTGAACTCTATTAAAGACTTTTTTATTTGGTCAACTATATTATATTGTGAAAATGGAAAATAGAAGCTAAATTGTTAATTGTTAAAAATGGATTTCACCATTAGTTTGTATTGCTACAATATCATTGTCATTTGAAGTTTATTATTTATAGTTCAAGAAGACCAAATTTAGGAATTGGAAGTTGTAAGTCTTTAACCCTTTTCTTTGTATCCAATCTCTTTATTAACTTGATATTATAGAAGAATAAAGTTTGCATATTCTAGGATCCTTCATAGCTTATATTTCATTTTATTTTTTTAAGAAAGTGAGAATAGGAGTGATAGAGAAAAAAAGAAAAGCAATTTTATTTATTTTTTCATCTGTCCTTTGTTTCTCCGACATTCAGTTGTGTACGTGTATGTGGTTTTGTTGGGGTTCAAACCAGGGTCCTTGTGCATTCAGGCAAGCACTCCAATTGCTGAACCACCACTCCAGCTCCCATAGCTTGCATTTTAAATGCTTTTTATAGAGTAATTAAATCACAGTCTAATGGAAAGTAGTCTAGGAAAATAGTTCCTCTTATCTTACTTCAAAACCCCATAATGGACCATCAGCATTTTCAGGTTGTTCTATGATAAAATTCTCAGGGTTTAAAAGGCTAAATGGTAGAATGAGTACTTAAGCTCTCTACAGAAAGTTGCAAGAGCTAGTCAGAAGTTACTATTCTTTTTGATAATTTCTATTCACTGTTTCTGTTATTCATAATTGCTATACAATTTAATTTATCTAATTGATCACTATGTACAGGTGCTATGTAGAGGTTTGATAAATTACAAAATCAGTTAAATAGGATCTTAGTAAAAATGAATTTAGTGGAGAGAACAGACAAACACTAGTGACTTTAATACTTATAAAATAATGAATATGAGGTGCTGAGAATAAGTTCTGATTATTTTTTGATTATGGTGATGCTTGGCTTTATGGAATATGAAGAATTTAACTTAGAATTTAAGAACTGAAAAGTTTTCAAGTGGTGGTAATGGGGAGAGAAGACTCCCAGGTTGGGATCAGGATGAGGAAAATCATAGAGGATATAGTGTTCGCATGACGGTTGGGAAAGAGTGACTAGTCACGTTTGCATGGAGTCGATTGTATACACGAACAGTCTAAGATGAAAACTGGAAGGGATTTTATTTTCAGATGATGTAATTTTGAGTGAGCCTGATGCTATGGTTCAATAATCAATGAAATGATTTGAACAAAGAAATTTTGAGCAAAGAAGACATCTTATTAGAAAGTATTTTATTAAAGTTTAAAATGACAGGTAGTTTGACTCTCTTTGCGACATTTACCAAAAAGTTGCAGTTGGATTGTGAGCACTTAATCACATAGGCTGTAAAAACCTTGTAATCCCTTGTTATCCAGCATCTGATTGCCTTTGGTTAGGTGTCTTCACCATATTTTGCTGTTATTTTTTTCTGTTCTTCATTTCTGTACTTTCCTTTTCTGCATTGGGGTGAAATATTTTTGGTGTATAGTGGTTTGCAAACATGCCACCTTCACTATACTTGCAGCTTCTGTGTCACAGTCCTTTAAAGTCCTGGCCTTGCCTGAATGCTGACTCTCTCCCTGTGTGCATCCCTTTCCTGCTCCTTTCAAGGGAGCATGTTCATTCATCCCTTCCACACTCACCTCACTGCTGGGAGCTGGTGGAGAGGTAAACATGATATTCTTTTTGTTTCACCTTGTATTAGGAAGAAACATTACATTTAAAGCTCATGTGAACTAGACATGTGACTTTGACTTTCTTCAATACATGTCTCATTTTTTTCCCCAACTACCATTATCTTGAACACCCCCTAGATACAATGAAAAATTTCACCTTGCACTGATTCTCTACATCGTTGTCATGATGTGATCAACATATTCTTATTTTCTCTTCTTTTTACCAAACTACTCTCTTAGCTACACCAAAAGCTCTTTTTTTTTTTCTGATGACATATCTAACCCCAAATAACATTTGGCTACAGACTACCAATATTCAGCCCCTAGATCCGATATTGTCTTTGGGCACATGAGGTCCCTTCTGCATGTGCTCTTCTTTTCTAACTTAGGTTACAAGGAACACAACTTCAATAATCTTTCAAATACTTTCTTTTACTTTTTTAAATCATTGTTTTATGTTACATCCTCATTCTCAAAAACATTCACTCAACGGCCTTTTTTTTTTTTTGCCTTCTTTCCACATATTTTTATTGGTGCATTACAGTTGTACGTAATGGTGGGATTCATTGTCACATATTTGTAGAAGCACACAAAATAAAAATATATTTGACCAATGAAATTCCTCAGTATTTCCTCTTTACTTACCCCTGCTACTTTTCTTCTTTTCTACTGATCTCCCTTCAGTTTTCATGAGATCCCCCTCCCTGCCATCTTTCTTTTCCTTCTTCCTCTAAAGCATCCACATATGATAGAAAACATATGACCATTGACTTTTTTTGAGTTTGACTTATTTCACTTAACAATGTTGTCAAGTTACATCCATTTTCCAGCAGATACATAAATTCATTCTTTCTAATGGCTGAATAAACCTCTGTGTGTATAAACTATATTTTCTTTATTGATGTATTCATTGATGGACACCTAAGCTGGTTCCATAGTTTGGCTATTGTGAATTGTGCTGCTGTAAGCATGAGTGTGCATGAATCACTATAGTATGATCACTTTAATTCTTTAGAATTACACTGAGGAGTGATATAACTGGTCATATGGTGGTTTTCTGCCTAGTATTTTAAGAAAGTAATATACTGATTTCCATAGTGGTTGTACTAATTTACAATCCCACCAATAGAGTAAAATGTTCCTTTTTCTCCACATCCTCCCTAGCATTTATTATTGTTTGTGTTTTTGATGGCAGCCATTCTAACTGGAGTAAGATGAAATCTTAGTGTACTTTTAATTTGCATTTCCATAATTGCTAATGTTATTGGAAGTTTTTCTCATATATTTCTTGGTCATGTGTATTTCTTCTTTCATAAATGTCTGAATAGTTCATTTGCCCATATATTAATGGAGTTTTTTTTTGGTGTGAAGATTTTTGGGTTCTTGATATATTCTAGATATTAATCCTCTATCAGAAGAGTAACCAGTAAACATTTTCTTCCATTCTACAGATTCTCTCTTCACATTCTTTTCTTTTTTTTCTGTGCAGAAGCTTTTTAATCCGAAGTTATTCCATTTAATAACTCTTAATAGTACTTCCTGAACATTAGGGGTCCTACTGAGAAAATTGTTTCTTGCCTCTGTATGTTGGACTGCTGATCTTATTTTTTTTTTCAAGGAATTGCATAGTTTCTGGTCTAATTCCTAGGACTTCAATCAATTTTCAATTGACTTTTGTGCATGGTGACTTATAAGGATCAATTCTCATTTTTCTACATATGGATAACCATTTTCCCCAGCACTGTTTGCTAAAAAAGCTATCTTTTCTTTGATGCATGTTTTTGGCACCTTAGTCAAGGGTCAGATGACTTTATCTGTGTGGGTTTGTCTCTGTCTTCTATTCTTTACCATTGTTTTATGTGTCTGTTTTTATGTCAATACCATGCCTTTTTAGTTATTATAGCTCTATAGTGTAATTTGAAGTCAGGAATTGTAATGCTTCCATCATTGTTTTTTTGCCTTAGAATTTATTTGGCTATTCTGGGTTTTTTATTATTTCAAATTAATTTTAGGACCTTTTTTTCTGGTCCTGTGAAGAATGTCATTGGTATTTTAATGGGGATTGCATTGAATCTGTATATTACTTTTGGTAGTATGGCCATTTTGACAGTATTAATTCTGCCTTTTCCATGAACATGAGAGGTCTTTCCACCTCAGATCTTCTGTAATTTCTTTCTTCAGTGTTCTATAGTTTTCATTATAGAAATTTTCACCTCCTTTAGGTAAATTTATTTCTATGATGATTTTGTTTTGTTTTGAGGCTATTGTGATTGGGATTGTTTTCCTGATTTCTTTCTTTCTCAGCAGTTCATTATAGGTATGTAGAGAAATTACCTATTCTTTTATACTGATTTGTAACCTGCTACTTTGCTGAATGTGTTTGTTAGCTCTAGCAGTCTTCTGGTGGAGCTTTCTGGATCTTCAAAGTATAAGATCTTATCATCTGCAAACAGATAATTTGACTTCTTCTTTTGCTCTTGTTATTCCTTTTATTTCCTTCTTTTGCTCAATTGCTCTGCCTAGAATTCCTACTACTATGATCCTGCTATTCCTCTCCTGGGTATTTTTCCAGGGGATGTAGAATCAGCACATTACAGCAACACAGCAATATCTATATTTATAGCAGCTCAATTTACAATAGCTAAATTATGGAAACAACCCCGATGTCCCTCCGTGGATGAATGGATCCAAAAACTGTGGTACATATATACTATGGAATTTTACTCAGCAATTAGAAACAATGATATTGCAGCCTTTGAAGGTAAATGGGTGGCTATGGAAGAAATTATGCTGAGTGAAATCAGCATAACCCAGAGAACCAAGGGTTGAATGTCTTCACTCATCTGTGGAGGCTGAAGCTAGACCCCGGCCATTGAAAAAGGACGTCTATTATCATGTTTTAAATCCTGATAAGGTGTAATGTCATACAACCTAAGACATTTGTAGAGATGTTTTGGGAAGGGGAGGGATAAGGGTGGGTATTTGGGGGGGGCTCTTGGGGGTAAATCTAATTTTCAGAATATATATATATAATTTCATTAGAAGCTTGTGTGATTGTTCAACAAATAAATTTCTGAATAAAAAAAAAGAAAAGAAGTAAGAGTGGGCATCCTTGTCTTGTTCCAGATGTTGAAAGAAATACTTTCTGTTTTTGCACATTCTCTGTGAATTTGTATTTTGGTTTGTTATGTATAAACTTTAAGAGTTTGAGGTAGGTTCCTTCTGTCTCTAGTTACTTCACTATTTTAATCATGAATGGGTACTGAATTTTGTTAAAGGCTTTTTCTGCATCTAAAAACTATGTAATTTTTATTGTTAATCCTATTTACATGGTGAAATGTATTTACTGCTTTGTGTATCTTAAGCAATCCTACCTTCTTGGGATAAAAATAACTTGGTACAATCATTTAAATATGTTGTTGAATATAATTTGCTAATATTTTATTAAGAATTTTTGCATCTAAGTTAATCAGGGGTATTGGTCTGTAGTTTTATTTCTTTAATATGCCCTTATCTGGTTTTAGTACGAGGGTGATACTTGCTTCATAGAATGGCTTGCAAATATTCCATCTTTTTCTATGTCATGAAATAGTTTGAGATGCATTGGCATTAGTTCATCTTCTAAGGTCTGGTAGAATTCAGCAGAGAATCTATCTGGTCCTGGGCTATTCTTTGTTGGAATACTTTTTATTACTGCTTTCATATCATTGCTGGTTATTGGTCTGTTTATATTATCAATGTCCTCTAAATTCAATTTTGATCAATCATATTTTTTAGAAATGTAAATATTTCTTCCAGATTTTTTAATTTATTGGATTATAAGTTTGCAAATTGTCTCTAATGAGCTTCTGGATTTCTGTGATATATGTAGTGATTTCTCCATTTTATTTCTGAATTTGTTAATTTGGATCTCCTGTCTTTTTCTTTAGATTATTTGGCTGAAGGATTACCAATATTGTTTTTCAAAGAACCAATATTTCATTTCAGTGATCCTTTGTATTTTGTTAAATTCTGAATTTCATTGATTTTTGTAGATATTAATTCTTTACTTTTACTGTTTTTGTAACTTTGTTTCCTTATTTTTCAAGGGCCTTCAAGTGCATCATTAGATTGTTAATCTGGGATATTTCTGTTTTTCTTATGTAGGTAGTCATAGCTAAAAATTTCTGTCTTAGAATTGCCTTCATAATGTGCCATAGTGTAATGGTATGTGATGGTATCTCATTACTCTTGCTTACATTTAAGAATTTTTAAATTTCTCCCCTGATTTATTCTATCACCAGTTTGTCATTCAAAACTGTGTACTTCAATCTCCATGCGGTTTTATAATTTCTGTTTCTTTTAAAATTTTTTTGGTGTTGATTTCTAATTTCATTCCATTGTGATCATATTGGATACAAAAAAATATATCAGTGTTTTTGCATTTGCTAAGACTTTCTTTGTTCCCTAAAATGTCATCTATTTTTCTGGAAGATTTCATGAGCAACTGAGAAGAAAGTGTATTTGGCTTTGTTGGATACAGTATTCTATAGATGTCTGTTAAGCCCATTTGATGTCTAGTATTTTTTTAGGTCTGCAGAGTCTGTACTGAGCTTATGTCCAGATGACTTATCCATTTGTGAAAGAGATATGTTGAAATCACCCAGTATGATTGTGCCATAGTCTGAGTCTTTAATCTGAGCATTGTCTGTTTTATGTAATTTGGTACACCAACATTTGGGGTATAAATATTTACTACTGTTATCTTATTATTGGATTGTTCCCTTTACCAGAACAAAATGACCTTCTTTGTCTTTTCTTATAAATTTTGGCTGCAAGTTTGCATTTTCAGGTATGAGAATAGCTACTCCTGCTTTTTCTGGACTCCATTTATATGGTGTATCTTATCTTTCAACCTTTGTTTGTCTTGGCCTGTTAGGAGAGTCTCTTGCAGACAACACATAGTTGGGTCTTGCTTTTTAATCCTTTCTGCAAGCTTATGTCATTTAATTGGAGAGTTGAAACAATTCACATACAGTGTTCTTATACAGAGATTCCTCTAAATTAATAAATTCTTGCCATTTTGATTTATTTCTAGTGTTTAATTTGAACCTGTTTCTCATTTGTTTATCTGCTCCTCAAATGAGATTTTTCCATTTGTGAACTGGTTTTTTATAAATTTCTTCTGTATAAAGTGTTTCTTTATGTATTTTCTTTAGTGCTGTCTTAGAAGTCATGACGTTTTTTAGTTTCCGATTATTGGGGAAGGTTTTTATTTCCCTATTGATTTCAAAGAATAGATTTGATAGCTATAGCAATCTTGGTTGACATTAATTTTCTTTCAGGGCTTAGAACACAGCATTACAAATCCTCCAGAATTTTAGAGCTCATGCTAAGAAATTGGAAATAATTCTGATTAGCTTGCCTCTAAATGTGACTTTTCATATTTTTCTTGAAAGGCATTAAAAATTCTATCCTTGTTCTGTATGTTAGTATTTTAATAATTTTAATAATGATGTTTGGTGGAGAGGTTCTTTACTGATCTTGTCTATCTGGAGTTGTGAATGCATCCTCTTTCTGGACGTCCATCTCAGTCTCAAGGTTTGGAAATTTGCCATGCCATTAGTCTTCATCTCACAACCCTCTTTAATTCCAATGATTCTAAAAGTTGGTCTCCTAATGTTGTCCCAGAGCTCTTGTACATTCTGGTCATGGTTACTTATTTTTTTAATATGATCGGAATGTTTTAGGCTGGTCACTTTGTCTTCCAGCTCTGAGATTCTATTTTCAGCATGATCTACTCTATTACACTTTGAATTGAATATTTTATTGTATTTATTCTCTGCTATCCAAGATTAATTGGTTCTTCTTCAATATCTCTATTTCTTATTGAATTTCTCATTCATATCTTGTGCTGTCTTCTGTTTAATTTATTCTGTTATATGTGCACATAGAATTCATTGATCATTTTTATAATTATTCTTTTGAATTCTTTATCTAGTATTCCATTGTTTGCAGTACCTTTGAAATTAGTTGCTGGTGAATTACAAACTTCAGGAGACATTTATATTACCCTTTTTTTTTTAACATTTCTTATATTCCTGATTTGAGTTTTTTGCATCTTTTAGGATTGTATACACTTCAACTCTTTATATATACACAGGGCTTTTTCAGGGCACATTCTTCTCCCGATAGTGCTATGACATTTGCCACCCTGCTTGCCACAAATATGGGAATGGTGGGGTCAGCAAAAGCCAACAGTAAACACAGTAAATAGCCAGGAACTGGCTCTGAGAAGCGGTGTTCTTGCTACTTGAATCCTGAGCTTTGGAGCAACAGCAAAGGCAGCCTTCCTCTAATCTGCCATCTTGAATTTCCCTTGGACTCCCTTTTGAATTCCTATATATAGATTGCAGAAAAAGAAAAAAGAAAAGAAAAGAAAACAGATGTGTGGATTGAGACTACTATGAATTAAAAGTTTCCAGTTGGAGCTGAACCCTCAGTGCAGCCCTAGGGTACATTTCAGAGGTGCAATTATTTGTTCAGCGTGATTAATCTTCTTTTTGTTATGTATTGACAAATTGCCTTCAGAAAACATTTGACAAAAGCAGAGTCCTACCAAAATTGAATGAGCGTATCTGTTCCTTAAATTCTTGTCAATAAAAGGAATTATCTTTTCATTTTTCCTTTCTATTGGACAAAATAATTCCCTTGGCATTTCTTACACTCCCTTGTGCATATTTTACCTTATCTAATCTTGGCCAATCATATGTGTTTTTTTTATTCTGAGCAATACGTGTACATTGCTTTCTCTTTTTTAATGAACAGGTTTGTATTTTTGTAGATCACTAAGAATTTTAATATTTTTAGGGGTGTTTTCCATGTGATAATTTAAAGGAATTAAAATTTGTTCTTATTTATATAAAAACTATGTAAACTATATAAACCTATGTTTATTAATAAACATTCATAAATTTCAGACAAGAGACTATTTGTTAATTCCCATAGGAAAACAAGGGAGTTATCATATCTTGCTTTTATAATTCTTTTTCTCCTCACATTCCAGTTTTTATTAGAATAAATAGGGTTTCTTATCCCACTATGTTATGGCAGAATCTTTACTTTAAAATTATGCATTTTTCAAGCTCTGTGGTAACATTTTGTAACTGTTTATTTTAAAAGTTTTATTGATATTTAAATGAATTCAATAATCAATAGTCATTTTTATAGCATAGTTATCTAATTTGTTTTTTAATTTATTTTTGAGCCTTTTTTGTCATAAGAGTATTTTAATTTTTTTTAACAACTTTATTGAGTTTTTCACATGACCTTCATTGCTCCAACACTTAGTTGTGTACGTGGTGCTGGGGTTTGAACTCAGGTCCTCATGCTTGCCAGGCAAGCACTGAAACCACTGAGCCACCACTCCAGCCTTATTTTAATTTTTTGAAAGAGAACATGGCTAGTGATAAATTTTCTGAATTGTTGCATAGTTGAAAATGCCTTTCTAATGCCTGTACCTATGAACAATGATGAATCATCATGAAATTCTTTTCATATCCCTTTTGTTTCTAAGTTTTTCATATACTGCATTGTATTGCTGAAGAGATTTCATTTTTATTGGTACTGGGGATTGAACCCAGGGGCATTTTACCAATGAGTGACATCCTCATTCCTTTTTTATTTTTTATTTTAAGACAAGGTCCTGCTAAGTTCTGTGGCTGGTCTCAAACTTGTGATCCTGCTGACTAAACCTCCTGAGTTGCTGGGGTTATAGGCATGAGGCACTGCGTTTGACTTGTGGGATTCTTACAGGTTTACTCTTTTGTCTTTCAAATTCTGGGACTACCAGAATATATCTTGTGTTAATGTTTATTAATTTTCTCAGTAACTTTGTGAACATTTCTTAGATGAATATTTAGGTCACCTTTTTACAACCATTGGTTTCTATTTATGTCTTGAGTTTTTTATTTTCTTTAGGCTTCCATTTTATAAGATGAGTAACCAATATCATCTCCATCTCTTCCTTTCATGTCAAAGATACATTAAAACTTCTTTTCAAAGGTTTTTCTTTCCATAGTTGCTTGCATAACATGTACTTTTTATTCTGTACTCTCTCCTTGGGAAACCTCATTCACAACCATGACTTCCATGACTATTTTTATTCTCATGATTGCAAATCTGTAATTCCTAAATTTATATTGCTACAGTGCTGTCAGTGAGCTTTCAAAATTCAAGTACTACTATTCTAAGTTTTAAGCTGCCTTAGCTTGGAAAAAAGACACCTGATGACTTGTTCTCCCAATTGCACAGACTTCACGTCCTGTGAACACTCTCCTTTTCACCTTTCATTCCAGTCTCGTTGAGCTGTTCTCCAAATGCAGTCATTTCCTTACATCTATATAACTGCTATGTTCTTTACCAAGAATGATCTCCCCTACTATGTATTCAGCTTAAACCTACTTCTGCTTTAACTCTTTTTTCATCAAATTCTTCAGGAAGCCTTTCAAAAATTTCAATCTCAATAGAGATGCACTTCCTGTGAAATTATCACAATTGACTCCATGGTTTCTATTTTATCCCCTGATAAACTCTAGAATGTCTACGTCAAAGATTTTACCTTATTTATTTACCCTTCAGGGCTTTGCATCATGTCTGAACGTGGTCAATTCTGAATAAATTTCTTTCTTTAGAGAGAAAGAGATAGAAAATCAAGTTTTTTTAAATCTGATGTTTGTTTTTCTGACACTTAGCTGTGTATGTGGTGCTTTGGTTGAAACTCAGGTCCTTGTACATGCCAGACATGCCCTCTACTGCCGAACTACCTTCAAGGCTCCTCAATAAATATATTTTTTTAATAAGTGGACAAATGAGTGAGTGAATGAATGAGGCCTCATCTAGTGTTGGAATAGAGTCTGTAGCAGGACAAACTATTTAGAAGTCCTGCAAGAATACAGATGAGAGGTATTAATGGGTTGAATATGCAGCAGGAGAAAATTAAAGGAAAAAACAAGTTTATTACATAAATTAATGGAAAAACTGAATTTCATTACTACTGTGAAGATTAGAGGAGCAGAAATGAGTATTCGAAAAATTTGAACATGCATTTTTACAATACAGCATGCAAGTTGTAACTATAGTCTTCCTTAACGTTTGCTTTGTACATTGTAATATATTTCTAATTGTTCCTTTTTAAGTTTTCCTCCAGTATTTTTGTCTCTAGAATGACCTACATTGTGAAAAGTGCTTTCTTTCTACAAATGTGATTATATTCTTTCTTTGCATTAAGTTAGCTCTGTGCTCACTATTGCTTATTCTCTAGGGAATGGATTCTTTTTTCCCTCAACAAGATCTTCAATACCCTTTGAAATTTGACAGATGGTACATCTGTAGCTCATCATCCTTCTTTGTACCTTAAACTTTGGTCACATCATTTTTTGAGTGTCTTAAATCCGTGTGCTTCGTTCTGGATAGTTGACTTCGTGTGGTTTCCTCTGTGTTGTACATTTCTTCTTTTGAATTCTAATTTCCTTTTTATATGTATTTCAGTGACAAGCTCAAATACAACTTCCTTCATAAAAATCACTCTAAAGACATGTGACCTATGTTTTCGCCTGTATATGAAATCTAGATGTCAGACATTAGAAGGGGGAATATTGGACAAGAGGGAGAGAAGAGGAAAAGAGAAGGGTGGTAATGAGGAGTGAAAATGATCAAATTGTGTTTACATAATATTTATGTTTAATAAGTTTTAATAAGTTTAAATAATTATGTTCACATAATTATGACATGGGTAGATTTTATTATACATTAATAGATTTTGCATTAGGTAGATTTATTAATTTATTGAAGGCAAATATTTTATTTCTTCATTTATGCCCAAGACATAGAATATACATATATAAATATTGAATATTTGATATAAGCAAACATATAAACAAGTAGAAAGCTTGATTGATTATGGTAAAAGATGATGATGAGAAGTGATATGTTGTTGACTGTATAGCTCCAGACATTTTCAGAACAATGGGTGAACATTTACAACTTGTTGAAATTCTATACATATCTTCTCTTTCCTTTTTCTGAACAAAATTCTCTTTCCCATTGGTGATTATTTTGTAGTTCCTTCCGTTAATGCTGGTTTTGTAGCTCAGTGTTCACTTTTCTCTAATTAGCTTTTTAAAAAGCTATGTCTTAGCTATTAATTCTGGTTTTTTTTCTCCCATAATTTTGTCTTACTATGAATTAAGGAATAGTCTTTCTTCTCTACAGATGTGTTCACAGTGAGTGTTCTCTGAAATCCATTGCATCCCAGAAAATAACTTGAATTTCTTTCAAAATAATAAAAATTTACATGAGTTTTCATTTCAAGTAAAAATGCACAAACACTGGCCTCCTTTCATATTGTTTAGTACTTACTCCTTCTTCTGCTTAACATTTCTGATCTCAGATTTTTTCTGAGAACATTGTTATTTCCCAGTAAATAGGAATTAATGAGAGCAATGCTCCTAAACATTTTAAGCTACTTGGGAAGAGACATCATTTGCAATGTGTGTTCCAAATGACTTTCCATTTAACTGGAGTGAAACTCATTCTTAGTTTCTTCCCAATGTCTAACCTCTCGCATTTTCTCTTGTTATTTCTCAGTGATATTTTTCTGTATCTATTAATTTGGTGCCATCTTCAGATTTCATGTACAGACTTGCAGATCATTAACAAAAACCTGAAATAAACCTGGAATTCTGTATAAACTCTCAATTTAATGCATATGCGGTTTTAAATGACATTGCTTGAATTCAAACCCGCATAAAACACTATTTCAAACAAGTTTGGGTTTTTAAAATATGGCTCCATGGTTCAATTATTTGTTTTATTCATTTTTTCTTCAGTTCCTTTGCAGCATACTATGATAAGCTTGTCCATTAAAACATATATTTCTTTTAAGGTCTGCTCAGAGCATAAGTGCTATAGTTCTCGGGAGGTTAAAAATAATTTGTTTGATTGGATGCTTAAGCTTTTCAATTTTTTTTTTCTCCTTAGAGAAATAGAAATTTTCCAGCTTCAGGTCAATTTGTGCAATGGTTGGATTCAGATGGAATGACACTTCTCCACCTTGTAAATCTTTAGTCCCTCAGAGAAATCCTTGGGAAATCTGTTGACAACTCTGCGTAATCTAGTTAGTCTGATGTTATAAATGACTTAGACACTGATTCCTGGTACTGTGAAAACCTAATAGTAAAGTGAAATTTTGAGAAGCTTTCCAAGTGCATGATAAACAAAGTACTTAAGTAGTAACTATGTTAATTTAATTTATTACAGTTTGTTTACCAGGTCTTCCTTATTTTTTTCCTGGAAAAAGAAATTTGCAATTATAACCTGAATAGCCATTAACAGGTTATCAAATGTGTTGCTACTGTAAGGCATAGAATACAATTAAAATTTTAAAAAAAAGTTTTTAAAGGAAGCATGAAGATAGAAACCAAATTAATCAGATTGGCAAAGAAAACCAAAGCCCAAAGTATATATGGAAAAAAAAAAAGTAGTTGCAGGGGAGATAGCATTGAGTTGTGTCTGCTGCAAGCATACAGCTGCTGGATTCCAGAGGCTCCGAATGAGTGGGTGACTGCTGGGGACCTGAATTGCAAATAGTACTTGCAGTAACAGTCTGGGTCAGCTTCTGCAGGAATCAGGCAGCGGAGAAAATTGACCTCAATTTGGAGCATACATAAAGTGTGGGCTGCGTGGCCATGAGAAGGCTGGTGAGTGGAACCAGGAGGCAGCAGAGTCTCTTTGCCAAGAAAATGAGTTGTATTGCCCACCTATGACTGGATCCAGTTTAGAATGAGTGGAAACACATCTACAGACAGATAAAATGTCCACCACCTAGTAGAAACTTCAGAAGTGTAAACAGAGAGAATAAATAGGGGGGAAAATCACAGAAATCATATAAAGTGTTCAGGTTGAATCAAAAGGACTTTGTTTTGGGAGTTAAGACCAAACCAATGCAGTTGACCAATTACAGCTCATATTATTTTGTGTATATACATTCTGAAGGATGAGTGAAGGGAGGAAACAAAGAACCTAAATAGACAAAAATATATTGAGATAAAAATAGTATTCAAAGAATTAAAATAGGATATTATGATAGAAAGTATTGGGTTTAATTTAGGTGTGTTGAGGTGTTAAAAGCTCCCTGACATAGTGACACTTAAACTAAGATCTGATTCAAACAATTCCACTAATCCTGCCTCTCATAATGCCCCCACATGATGACACTCTAAATTCTAATTCAAAGGTGAATTTGTGAAACGTGAGGGTAAGCTACCGCCTAATCACGTTTACACGGGTGGGAAGCTATACTAATTTACAAGCATCCATTGTTCCATGTATTAGAAGGAACAGAGCACCAGTGAAGAGCAAGCATTATGTGAGAGACAATGGATATTATGCTGATTTTTATATTAGCTATTACAACCATGGTAATTCTCACCCTTACCTTTTAATCATTTGACCCTTTAATACTCACTTCTATTCTTCATTTGCTTTCTATAACAATACACTGAGAGCACTTATAAGCTCATTATTTTTCTTTTTAATGAATAAAAGCAAACACAAATGTTTCTCATACCAAGTATTTTTATCTGGACCTCACATTTCTGAAGCCTGTCGACCTTTGTGGAAGGCTAATCCACACTTTGCAAAAAGAACTATTCTAAATACATAACCCCACCAAAATTGGAGATTTTTTTTTGCCAGCTTCTGCTTCCTTGGGGGAAAACGGCATACCAAAATATATGTAATAATAGGAGTGAATAAATATGAATTATAAGATAAAAATGAATATTTTCAGGAACACCACTCGAATCTTGAAATCCAATTGCAAAAATGAAGTTCATAAATTAATGAAATTGTTCATTTATTTTATCTCAATTCATGGTACCACCTACTTTTTCTTTTTAATTGGATTTGAAAGGTATAAAAGACAGTAAACCAGGCTGGAGCAGTGGCTCAGCACTTATGGTGCTTTCCTGGCATTTGCGAGGACCCAGGTTCAAACCCCAGCATCAAATATACAACTAAATGTCAAAGAAACAAAAACCAGATGAAAAACTAGTTAAAGTTGTTTCTCTCTCTCTCTCTCTCTCTCCTTCTCTCTTAAAAAAAAACATAGAAAACTGATGAATATTATGCATTTGACCCACAAATAGCTATTTTTTGCCTAGGGCTTGTATATCCTTGCCTTAAAAGAATGACTGTTTTCTATTTTCTAAAGTGTTTCCTTTTTGTCCAATCTAAATTAAATAAATGAATTTCACCATTACCGATTTAAGAAAGGACTAGCAGTTGGAGCACTTGCCTGGCAGGATGAGGACCTGGCTTTGATCCCCAGCATCACACACAAAACTATGTGTCAGAGAAACAGAGGTCAGATGGAAAACATAAATAAAGTTGATTTTCTCTTTCCTCTTTCATTTCTCTCTCATTCTCTCTCTCTATCTTTAAAAAAGAAAAAAAAGAAAGAAAAAACTAGCTAATTACTACCTGATTAGTTTCAGGGTAGAGAGGGCCTTTAAACAAGGGTCATTCCATTCTAGCAAGTGTATAAAGCTAAATCTATATATCAGGTTTCATGATCTATTTCTCTGAAAAAGATTAAAGAAAATATTTTTTTCCTTTGGCTTAAAATTATATCTTCATTTAGTTTATAAAACATTTTTAGTAAATTTTGCTCAGAACTGTCTCCGGCTCTAAAAATATTTGAAGGTACAAAATGTCTAAATGATAGGTACTTATAGAAAATCAAGCATTTTAAGAATATAAAATTAATAAATCCATTTTTAATGGGATATTCCATCCTTATTTAAGATTTTAGGAGACACAATTCATGCATAGTGTTAATGGGTATTGACATCTGTTTTGTTTATGCATCAGATTCGTAGGAATGTTTGTGTAAGGACTGTAACATAGTGATTGAATGCTAATGTGAAGTCTAGTTTTTAGACATGACTTTCTATAGAGCTATATGTTGAGGGCTTGAGTGACAACTATTCTGACTTGGGGTCAGCAGTGAGTTCACATCTCTTGGCAGAGTTCTGATTTGCTCCCTGAATGTTTCAACAAAATCCAGTGTCCACCATTTTCATTACCCTTCTTTAGGAATGATCTGACTTAATGATGCACAACTTTATCACTACAACATAAAGAGACAAAGAAAGAAAGATAGAAACCCAAGAAGGTATTTGGGAGAAATGTGAGAAAAGGTGATTTTAAATTCAACAGATTAAAATCTTCATTTATTAAAGGATATTAAAAGAGTGGGGATTAGTGAATGGAGCAAGTTCTACTTTATGCAATGACTATTACCTGATTCTAGAATCAAAATTAAAGCAATCAATCAAGATCTTTAAACAAACCAAAAAAATCCCCATGATAAACAAAATGGAGATTGATCAACATCAGTTGAAGGCTTGGAGTAACTTTGCTGTCTTGACATTTTCTTCTTGTGTTTGTCTTGTCCTCAACTTACTCCTAACCTTCTACCACTCTCAAGCTGTGCTAACTCCTGTTTGTTTTGTTGAATTTTTATTCATTCATTGAAGATTCCACAAGTGCCCGGTATTAACCAAGCAATTACTGCTCTATGGAACAAGGAAGCAGTAGAAGCAAAACACCAAAAGGACACAAAACCAAACCTGCTCTCATAGAGTTTATATTCTAGGCAGAGAAATTCCTATCATGAAAGAAGCAAATAAATAAAATAAGCCCTATATTAGGTATGGATAAGAAACATAATCTGATAGGAAAGGGATTGGGAGATTATAGGCTTTATTGTGGTAGTTGGGAGAGGTTTAGCTAAAATGATATTTGAGGAGATACTCGAAGGAGATTAGGGAATAAACATGTAGGTCTGTCAGGAAAAGGTCTAAGGAAGGAATAGAAAATGCCTGGAGGCAAAAAGTATTTGGAATGTTTGAGGATTAGCAGAGAGAGCATAGGGCATACTAACAGGGTAACCTGGAGAGGTAATAGAGCCAGATTGTGAAAGGCTCAGTGTAAGAACTTGTCGAGGACTTTTCACAAAGGAGAGTGAGTATGATATGCATGTGGATGTGGATGCTCTGTTTGTGCTTTAGCAAGTTTTTTGGGCTGTGGTCTTGAAGGTGAGGGAGAACGAAGCAGTGAGGGTACTAGTCTACCTACCATAAAACTCTAGGGGAGAGGAGCTACTGATTTGGGCCAGGGCCATAGCCAGAGAGGTGATGAGCAGTGACTAGATTCTGAATTTAGTTTGAAAGTAGGACCTCTGGATTTGCTAAAGGAATGGGTGAGAAACATCAAAGAGAGGAGTCAAGGAGAACTCCAAGAAGTTTGGTTTGAACAACTAGATAAACACAGTTTAAAAGTTCCAAAGTTGGGGCTGGAGCGGTGGTTCAGCATTTGCGGCGCTTGCCTGGCATGCATGAGGATGTAGGTTTGAACACCAGCACCATGTACACAACAAAGTGTCAGAGCAACAAAGGCCACATGAAAAACTGAATAAAATTGATTCTCACTTTTTCTCTCTCTCACTGTCCCTCTATTTTTATTTAAAAAAAAAAAAAGTTCCAAAGTTGGGAAGAAGTGGATTTAGGGGATAAGAGCAGTGCTCTCTTTTGGAAAGTATATCTTTGAACTCTTTACTAGAGTTCCAAGAAAAGCTGTTGAATAGAAAGATGAAGTTAACATTCTAGATTAGTTGTCTGAGCTAGTTATTTGTGAGCTAGTTATTTGGGAGTAATCAGTCTAAGGTGGTATTTATATAAAGTCATGAGAGAAGATAGTATCAAGGGAAAGTATACAAGCAGGAAGGGGGGACAAGGACTAAACCCTGGACACTTCAGTATTTATAGCACCAAGAAAATAAAACGATGTAGCAAAAGAGAATAATGGCCCAAGGGTCTAGGAAAATTCAGAGTTTGATGTATGGGAAGTGTGAAGAAGTGCATTTGGTGGAGGGAAGAGTGTGGCGCCTGGAGATTACTAGATATGAGAATATTAATCAAGTAAGGATATATATATATATATATATAATGATGGGATCCAGGCATCTCTTTTCAGGGAAGGTAGTTACAGATATGAAAAGAGGGAAGATGAGAATGAATTTAGGGTATGGAATTAAACTTATTAATATAATATTTCATGTACAGGTATTATATGTGTGTATATATATTATATTTATACACACACACTTGGATATATAGAAATAATACAGAAGTGTGTACCTTCATTTAATCTTCTCTGTGCTATCATCAATCTCTATTGACATTCTCTACTTCTGTCCACTGAGAACAAGAGGGAGGCCTCAAGCAATAGCATCATAAGGCATGAGTGGACTTAGCATGGAATCTTTCTTTCTAAATCCCATTCATCGATGAAAGGAACCCTGGTTCCTTGGTGAAATGACTGATTTTAGGGGTGACACAGTGATGTACAAAGTAAGTCTGGAATGCCTTATGCCAGAAAGCAAGAGTACACTATGTAAAGTACAAGAGTAAATTATGGGGATATAGTTTTATGACACAGAATACATGAGACATGTCAGAATGATATAGAATCCAGCTTTCTGGGCCTCCACTCTCCAAACATGGACAAATTTAAGCACTGAAATATGTCCTCAGAGCAATGTATTGCATCCCATTGGAAAAATAACCATTCTTAGGTCTGTACTGATAAAAATAAATAAAAACATTGAAAGTTTAATAAGGAAGAGAATATTTATACACTCAATGTGTCTGCTCACAAGATGCTTATTAATGAAAGGGGAAAATTATATTATACTGGAGAAGCCTGGTAGATATCCATTAATGCAAACAATTAAAGTGAACGTCATTAATAATGGAACTAATAGAAATGATGTAGCACATGATAAGTTGTAATGAGATCACAGTGTCACCTGAATGTAATCATGAGGAAGCATTAGACAAACCCAAATTGACAAGCAATCTACAAAATAGCTGGGCTGTAATCTTCAGCAGTGTTAAGACTGTGGATGTCAAGGAAAGACTGAGGAACTCTTCCAGATCAAAGGAGACCTAAGAGTCATGACATTGGAACAGATGGGATTTGGACGGGATTCCTTTTCTACAAAAGACATCTCTTGGGCAATTGGTAAAACTGGCCTCTGAGGGTAACATAAGGATGTGTCAATGTTAATTCTTGATTTTAATGGTTATATTGTGCTAGATAAGAGAGTGTCTTTTTTTTTCTTTAGCAAATATGTGCTACAGTATCCAGAGGCATGGGTTGTTATGTCAGAATCTGAATTTCAAAAGGTTCAGAAAAAAGTCTTTGTACTCTTCTTGAAACTTTAATGTAATTTTGAGATATGCATTTCTTTAATAAAATGAGACTATTTGTTGAGCTGCTTCATGGATAGAATGGGAAAAGATTGACTAGAAAAAATGAGCACAAACATCTCATTTGAGAAATATTACTATTGCAAGAAATAGAAATAGGGGAAAATTTGGAGGAGGAATTTTCCAAGATGGATTTGTCTGTTTTCCCTTTTGCCACTAAGTCCTTTTTTCAGTTTTATTTCATTGCATTTACCACTGTGCATTGACAGTAGTTTTACATATTATTCCATTATGATTGCAAATTACTTGGATAAAATGTCTGTGCTTTAGAGATCCCTTAGTGTAGCACCATACTTAACCTATTAGAATGTGCTTGTTAAATATTCAAACAACAGAACTATTTTCAAAACAGCTATTGGATTTTAGTGAAAGTTCTAATGAGTAGTTTTCTCCGTAAACATGGAAGAAAAAGTAAGTTGTTAACTTCCTTTTAAGGGCAGGGAATTATAATTGTATCAAAAAAGTTCTAGATTATGAGACAATTTCCATGTTAAGTTTTTAGAAATTCATTAAACTGGGAGCTTATTCTTGGGAAGCTGCAGTGTTTGGAGACCTTTAATAGATACCAAGGGGAGAACAGCTTATACAAAGTATTAACCCTAGGTTGGAAATGTTATTCTACACATAGGCTTTTGCTGTAGATTACTTCAAGGACTTGGCTGACATGAAGAAAACAATAATGAGTGTGTGTATGTAGTTGGGGGGATGAAGGGAGGGTAGGGGACAAAGGGAAGGTTCAAGTGCTGGAAAATTTGTGAGTTCATGGAAAACACAAAAGAAAAACAAAAACAGGAAAAACATTGAGGAAAATATCTACACATGAATTCATTTTCACAAAGCATCAAAACTGAACAGTCAAAGCAAATGAAGATTCAAGCAGTTATTCCATGACTCAGATTATTAGTGGTTATCTATGTACTTTCCAAACATTCCAAATACTTGTGGGAAACCCACATGATGAATTTCTGTGAAGGCAACCTTCCATGAATAATTATCTCAAGTTCTTATTTAATATTTATGTATCAATATAGCTAGAGAATATTTAATATACTGGGAATTATTTGTAATTATATAAAAACCCTTATTAGTAAATGATCACATTGAAAAGTATGTAAAGAATCCTAGTGGGATACATTTTATCCATTAGAAAATGGTGTCCTTTCTTAGAATTATAAAATCATGTAGATTGAGTTGGTGGTTTTATTTGAGGGTATCAATTAATGAGTATTTATTGAGCTTCTGTCTAGCATGTAAGGCATACTCATCCAATTTTCAAATGACATAAATCTTGGGGAGATAGTATGTACATTGGATGGCAGACACAACATCTGCAAAGATTTTTACAGTCCAGAGCTGTAGTCTAAATCTAACAAGATGAGATATAACACAGACAAATACATATTTCTGCCCTTAGGTCCACAAAACCAGCCGCATATGTATATAATGGGTATATATGATTTAGACATGATGCAATTAAAAACAAAGATGGTATTTTAACAGTTGGTTCAACTTAATTTATTAGTCTTACCCTCATTGCCCTAAAAACCTAGCAAGTGATTTTGAATTGTATTAAGGTGATAATCCTATACAAATTTGAAAGCTATCTAGAGGTTGTACCATTTCTAAAACCACGTTTTAAGAAGAGACTAAAAACTATTCCATATTTAGAACATCACAGAAACTGAGCACATCTATGCTGAAAAAAGACTTCGGAGAAGGATGACATTCTTTACATCACATGGAAAAGAAATCACACTTACTTAGTGTGTTCTAAATAGTAAGAGCTGGGACTTATGAACTGAAGTTTTAAGGGGATACCTTTCAGTTAAGTCATTTATAATAATAAAAGCTGTTCAAAGATGAAAGCATTCCTGAAGTCTACAGAAGCTTTTTACTAGAGCAGTCAATCCCCAGCATCCTCATTGTAATGTGGGATAAGAATAATGTAGAGGGGAATAGTGAGAGGTCAGCCAGATGATGTATGTAAACTGCTCAGGAAAATGCTGGCCACAAGGTGAGTGACCATACCATGCAGGGTAAGTTGCCCTTCTTATTGTGGGAGTTGTTGACACTAACGCCTGAACCAGCACTGGAAAGAGTTCTAGAAGAGAGACTCAATGGATGAATCCAATAAACTAAATGTCTGCTACTTCCAAATGCTAATTAGATTTAATTGACCTATTTAAACTAGTTGTTTCAAACAGGCCCTGTAACCATTCAATCTTCTTTATGACTTTGAATACCTTTTGTTTTCGATTCTCTGTGATTCTGTTTATGTATAAAGTTGAGATAATAGCAATACTGTCTTGAGTTGCTGTATGGATAAAAAGAAGGAATATATACACAAATTTTAGAACAATGTTTGATATACTAATTTTTCCAATAAATGGTGACTACTTTCACAATGCTGAAGTATTGACAAAGGATTTTTGAATGATACAGGACTTGAGATATTTACTTAAATAATGCTGAATATTGAGTAAATTTCCATATAGAAATAGCTTCAATAAAGTTTGGAGACAGTATTAAATATTGCATGATTACCAGTCAGTGAGATCTTACCTGTTATATTGGAGGTTGGCTGATGGTAAATAATGGAAAGAAAACTGAATGAGATAATGAGATAAGTAAGGAAAAAATCTCAGAAGACCTTAGGTTTGGTTTGGTAAGTAATTCGGAGGTGGGATTCCATGTGTTTCCAGGCAGGGGAATATAACATACATGTGATATCTTAAAATAACCTTGTAGAGTTTTCGGGATAAATTATCTTATGCTTAAAAATTACAGATAGTATAGTGGAATCTTTTATGCAAATCCTTTCACTTAGAAATAGAAATTTCTATTTCAGGGCAATTTCTATTTCAGAAAGTCTAAGATTTTCCTCCTCCATAAAATTTTTCTTTCTGATTCATATCACATTGGCTTGCTTTTTTGTTGAATACCTTAACATTCAGAATGACGTTCTTGTTTATCTTCGAGTCCTCTGTCATCATCTTGGAAGGCTGAATTTGAACTGAAGCTATGTTGCCAAATCACTTCATATTAAATACATTAAGAAGGTGTTATTCAGAATACTTAAAATGGTTTTCCTTTAAGATCAGAAGTTAACAAAATGGGTACTCTTAAGAGACTTGTAAGTGGGTTCTGAGAAAACAGGTCTCACCAAGGAGATCTAAATAAGTTCTAAACCAACACACATTGACAGATAAAGATGACTTCTCAAAGAAGCTTGTAGAAAATTTGATGGTATCAAAATTCTGTACTTTAGGGCTAGGGATGCAGCTTGGTGGTTGAGGACTTGCCTGGCATGTATATGGCCCCAGGTTTGATCTCCAGCAGCAGAAAATTTAGTACAACCATTATCATTTATAACAATTTAAACATTTGTAAATTCTGTTATCACATACATTATCTCCTTGAACTACAGGATTATGAATTAACTTTTCTTGATGTAGCTCATAGAGACATTGTGGGTACTAGATTGACTTTTTATTGAATTTAATTTACATGAGAAGGACAGAGGTAATGGGGAAACCATTTGTCCAGGTCAGCACAGGTCTCTGCCTATTTTTTTTCCAGAGTGGATCAGCAGTTTGTTTGGGTTGTTAGTGGCCAGCAGGAGTAGAATAGCAACAAAGATTTGGCAATTCCATGGAAGAGGTGGTTTCAGATAATCACTATAGTCTAGGTGGATTTGATAATATTTCCCTTTGGTATCTGTTCAGCTGTTATGTGACTTTCTTGTCTTTTGAATTATATTCCCTCCAAATTAGGCCAGAAAATGGGAGGATAGTGTAAGGAATTCTATATCAAAGGAACAAACACAGTATCTTAAAGTTGCATACATTTGCTAAGGAAAGTGGTTAAAATAGAAATCCCCAGGGAATGAAGGCTTGGGAATGACCTGCTTGTCTTTATCTTCTTTCCAAGTTATTTTGATCTCTCAGGAGGGGGATTTAAAGGTCTTTCTGCAACTGCTACTGGTTTTGCCAATTCCCTCATTCAAAGCAAACCAATAAGCATGCACAAGCTACTCTGATCCTCAGAGGAATAGAGAATGAGATAGGTGGATGGTTTCCTTCAGTAGAAGGCTTTTTCCTTACAAATCAGAAATTCCGTTGTATATATTCCTATTCCCCTCAATAACTGGCAAGGGGATCATCAGAATGAGCTATTACAAAAGCCACCATAGTCTTCTCGGTTTCTCTGTGATGAGCCCCAGATCAGAATTGTAAAATAGTTTGGAGAATCTTGGGACATAAAACATGGTGCAGAAAATCAAAGAAGATTTAATTTTATTTATAGAAAGGTGGTTAGTAGAGGGGAGGGAACAATGGAAGAGAGTGGGTTGGGATCAACATTATTCATTTTTTAAGTACCAAATGAAAACATCTTCTGGAATTCTCTGCAAGTGACACTAAATTCTTCTACTAAGCAAACATGTGATGAGTTGATTAAAAAAAGGTCCTGAACTGCTGGCTACTGATATAATAGAGTGAATGCAGAAAATCAAAAACATGCTTTCTATCTGACTCAAAATAAAGGTACACTTAAACTTGTAAAAGACAACATTTTTATTTGAATGATATGACAGAACTGTCACAGGAGTGTTACCTGCTATAAAGAAAGCCGAAGAATTATTACCTTTATTAGACCAGTGACACTGAGCTTTAGCCATACATTTCTAACTTCTGTCCCTCTACAGAGACAATTTTCTTTTCTTAAATAAACTGTCATGCTAGTGTTAATATATTGTTGGCTCTCTCATGCTCTGAGAATACTGCTGATATAAAACATGTATATGTTAGATTGGTAATAGTATCTTTAGTGTAGCTGACTAGAACAAATGTGTTTCCCTCATGGCTGTGCTAATGTGATAAAGGAAAATTGGCTGTTCATCAGCTTTTGGCTGGGTAAAGACAGTAGAGATGGAACCACATTCTTTTTTATGCATTAATACCACCAAGAACTTTTCACTAGTTATATTTCATGTGCCTGCATGTTGCGCAAAGATGTTGTAAAACATGAGATAATGCTACAAATAACAAAGTAGAAAAGCCCGTATCTTTTATAATGATAACAGTCAAACACCAAATGACAGTAACAGGCTGTAAAAAATGGGATGAAAAAAAAAAATCAGCCGTACTACTTAGCAGAGAGGAATAGATCCAGGCCCATGAGGAGTAGGTGTATGATTTTAGGTTTATTTAAGCCTTGTTATGAAATGAATTCAAATGCAGCACTAGGTCAATGGATTTAAGAAAAAAACACATTTAAGTGAATGCAGATTGCATAGAATGGGGGGAAACAAGGTTGGATATCTTTTTAAAATTACCAAGCAATTATAAGATGGACTTCCAACTTTTTTTGTTTTGTTTTTGATTGGAGGATTTTTGAAAGGGGCTCTTATGGCAATAATACACATAAGATTTCTGAGAATCTTATGTGTCTGAGAATGAGTGTTTATCTTCATTAATTATTGCATGTCCATTTAAATAAAAAAGCATTTAAAAATGCTTTCTGTTTAGACCAGTTATGAGTGCATAGCCATCAAGTGGATATTAAAAATAGTTCTCAGATACACCCTATTCTCAGAAATCACCACCTGCAAAATCCTGTATCAGAGTGGTCCATTTGTTAGATAGATGAATTTACATTGATACCTTATTATCACTGAAAGTCTATAGTAGAATTGCATTTTGAATGCTGTAATTTGGTTTGATTTTGCTTAAAATGTTAACATCTAACCTTTCAATTGCATAACATTAGATTTCCATTTCTCTCTTCTCCCTTCTCTCAACTCTGCCCTTCTCCAGAGCCTTTTGTTTGTCCTGTGAGGGGTATTTTTACAAGCTAAAGTGCCAATGATTCTTTTTACTATTAAGCACTTTAACTAAAATATTATTTGTACACACTAAAGTCAGTGTCAAAAATGACTGATTATCTAATTCAGAATTATGTAATCAAAGATTTTTGTGTTGATAGGATCTGTAAGCTATTTTGCACGTAAGTTTGATTTGAAACAAAAATTCCATAATTTTTAGTGGAATTTAACAGATTAAATTGCAGGCATCATCAAACTACAACCTATGGGTCATATCTAGCTAGCCACCTGTTTTTGCAAGTAAAATTTTATTGGAGCACAGTCAGGCTTTTTTGTTTCTGTTTTCTATGGCTGCCTTTGCATTACAACATCAGAGTTGGGAAGTTTTGTCAGAGGCTGTTTAACCCACAAATCAAGATTATTTGACTTGCAAAGAAGAACATATTTTCTGGTCATTTATGGAAATGGTTTATTAGCAAGTCCTTGTTATTCTACATTGGGAAGGTATAGCTGAAAAATTCTAACTAGTTACCAACACCTAAAATAGTAAATATTTATGAGAAATGTTTTTGTACAAGTAACTTAAATCGAATGATAGCCCTGTGAAACACATTTTTGATATATCTGATTTTGGATATTTTTCCCTGTTTATTCATTTCTACTTTATTTACAAATATAATCATAACGAATTTAATTAGCATGTAAAGAAACAACATGACCTCAAGAAACCTATGGAAGCATCAGTGCTATTATAAATATGGGACAAATATTATGCATTGCTGTGAGCACTCTGGGAGATGCCATCACAGCACAAAACTGCACTGTGTAGATTTATATCCAGATCTATAAATATGCAGGGATATCCTTGTGCTGTTAAAACAAATTATCTTTATCATTCCCAATCAAAGAAAGTAGAGAAACAGGAAAAAAGCTTGAAAAAAATGGATATGTTGTTACTAGAAAAGTTCACGCACTTAAAATAATAATGGTGATAATTTCTTACAGGTGCATCAGACAAAAATCAACTTCTTTATCAACGGTCTAGAGGAGGATAACACAGCTTTTCATGCAACAACTTTAAGTGGTTCAATTACTGATTTTCCCTCCAGTACTATGCGAATAGGACAGAATTTAAATGGTAAGATTTTGATTTCACTATGGTATTTATTTCCTCCAGTTAAATTGTTCCTATAGAAAAGGGTCAAACAGATAATATTTGTGTTATTTATTTTCTACTTACCACCAACTGTGTGGCAGATTAATGAAACTGAATTTATTCTCACAGTTTTGGAGGCTCAAAGTCTGTAAACAGGATTGAGCCACACTGGTTCCTCCTGGAAGCTCTGAGGGAGAAGCTATTCCAGGCCTCTCTCCTGCCATGGTGGCTGGCAGGCCTTTGTTTTGCTTAACTTCCAGCTCTGGCTCCAAGGCTTGCCTCTCATCTCACATAGTCTGCTTTGCATCTTCTTCTCTTTTCTTTTCTTGCAAGGCCACTTGCCTTTGGATTCAAGACCCACCCTCATCCAAGATGAGCTCACCTCTAGATATTCAACTTAATTACACTTCCTTTTTCCAAATAAGGTCACACTTTCAGATCATAGGCGAATATATCTTCTGGGGGCCACTATTTAGCCCACTCTACTAAGGAAACTTTAAAATTAAAACGTCTCTATTCTGATCAATTTTTAAAGTGTGAACAGTATCTAATAAGCTATGTTCCCTTTATGTTCCCTTTCCAATTTTGTTTGGACTTTAATTGAGGGCATTGTTAAGCTAGGACTACAGCATATCACATTGAAACTGAGTAATAATATGTACTTGTAATAGACCAATCTATGTAATTCATATTTTTCTATATTAAAAATGGGGTACATAGTTTAATAAGACAATATTCATCATATATTGAAAAGAGAAGAAGTTGCAGCAAGAATTTTCTTGAAAGATCTGGCACAATGGTCTTTAAAACATATTTTAAAATAGAAATGTTATATCATATGTGCTCATTATAAGAAAATTCAAATAATATGGAATTCTATGAAATAGAAAGTATTTCCATACTTCCATCAGTAACTTTTTTATGCTTTTCCAGATTTTTAGTACATTCAAGTAGAAATATGACTATAAATATAATATTTTCCAAAAAGGTGACTATAATACATATGCTTTATATGAGCCCTCTAAAAATAAATACTTCCCTTGCAAATGTTATGGAGCACATTTCATGTCAACATACCTTCTTATTCAGGTGTACCTTCTCATTTTAAATGATGTACTATGTACAATTGTATAGTAGTAATACAAGTTTTTAAAACAAGTTCCTATGAGGAACACTTAGGTTATTTGTAATTTTCAATGTTATTAAGCAATTGTTTGATAGGAAACACTATATTTTTACTTTTTATGTATTTATATCTATTCTTATCTAGGATTTGCATGCACACATATTTATGTGTTCAAGAAACTGTCTGTACTGTTCCTAAGGACTCTATACTGTTAACAATTTGCCTGAGTTCAAACCCCATCTTCTTATTTACTAGATGTATGGCCAGGAAAATGTTAGTAATTCCTCTACTTTGTATTTACTCCAACTTTAAGATGATGGTGATGATATCTTAGATTGCCATTGTAAAGATAAAATGAGGCAGCATCATATTAAACATTACTGTCTTTCTTTTCTTTCTTTTTTTTTTAAGAGAAAGGGACAAGGAGAAAGAGAGAATAAAATTTATTTAGTTTTTCATGTGGCTTCCACTGCTCCAAAACTTCGTTGTGTACGTGGTGCTGGGGTTTGAACCCAGAAACTCGAACATGCCAAGCAAGCACTGTAACTGCTGAACCACCACTCGAACCAGCATTACTGTTTTTCAAGCTTCTAGCCAATAACAGATGATCAGTATTTATTTGTTGAATGAATGAATACAATGCTTAGCATCATGCCTTGTATATACTAAACCATGTTCATAAATAATAAATAACATTACTGATATTTTTTGTAATTATTTCCCTAAGATAAATACACAGAAGCTGAACAGCTGGGTTGAAGTATACTCTTTGTAAATTTTAATACACAGTACAAAGATTAGTTCAAAGCATAATATTAGATTATCTCCAGAAAGGTTGTAAAAATTTATCTCATTAAAAATATAGGCAAGTTCTTCTTTCCTTAAACTAACTAACCTTACAAACCATCCATTGTTTTACTCTTGCCATTCCTCTAATTGAAACATATTGTGGGATGTAGCCTTGGAATTTTTTGTCCATTAATGGATTTTGAATAGATGTTCACATATGTCTTGATCACTTGAATTTCATTTGTGGATTCCTTATTCA
Source organism: Aplodontia rufa (assembly GCA_004027875.1). Lineage (NCBI taxonomy): Eukaryota > Metazoa > Chordata > Mammalia > Rodentia > Aplodontiidae > Aplodontia > Aplodontia rufa. The sequence continues at coordinate 5,604 of PVKS010014945.1, read as the reverse complement.
TTTTATGTATTTATATTTATATCTCTAATTCCTCATGTATTTGTAAAAGCTCATTAATGGCTAAGGATGATTCATATTTTATCCAGTTCTTTTCATATGGTCTGCTAATTTCATGTTACTGACACTTAAAACATTATTTGAAATGTTTAATCAAGGCAAAGTATATGCATGTAAGATTATATATAACTGTTAAGGGTATAGCTTGGTAAGTGTATGTACTTGTGGGATTCACTTCTAGAAAAAGTTGTGAACATTTCCATCATCTTAAAGAGTTTCTTCTCATGAACACTCACTCTAAAGGTATCAGTGGCTATTCAGTATAAACCTCTACACAGAACAGCATCAACAGAGACCTCTGTACGTTAACATTGGCTATTCTTGAGCTTACATGCAAATGAAATCATGGGGTATCCTGTGTTGTTTTAACTCTGTACTTTGCCTGTGGGGTTTATCCATATTTTACATAATTATATCTTACCTTTAGGAAATAATTTTGAATTGTTTTCTCAAAAGGATATTCCAACCAGCAATATTTGAGATTTCTGGCCAATTCACATGCTTATCAATGCTTAGTACTGCCAAATGCTATGGTTGACCATTCTGGTGTTGTGTGATAACATTTTTTGATGATTATTGATTCTGAGATTTGTTTCTTATGCTTATTTACCATGTAGACAGGATTTTTTTTTATGATGTACCTATTTAAGGTACAATTTTTAATTGGCTAATTTTTAATTGGGTAGTTTGTCTTTTTCTTGTTAATTTGTAGGATGTCTTTGATATTTTGAAAATGTGTTCTTTGACAGATATATAGATGGCAAATGTTGTCTTTCAGACTGCCCTTTTTTTTTTCCTGTTTGTTCCAGGAGTTGAACCCAGCCCATATGTATGTATGTATGTATGTATTTATTTATTTTTTGAGACAGGGTCTCACCAAGCTGCTTAGGGTCTTGCTAAACTGCTGGGGATGGCATTGGACTTGTGATTTTCCTATCCCAGCCTCCTGAGCCGCTAGATTTACAGGCATGCACCATGGGGCCCAACCTAGGCTATGTCTTAAAGTTTCATTTTCTCAATGGTATTCTTTGAGAATCAGAACATCCTTATTTTAGTGAAATATATTTTATTCTTTTATACTTAATAATTTACTGTCCTGTTTAGAATAGCTTAATAAACCTTGATGTTCTTTATATGTTGAAGTTTTTAATTTTTTATTTTTTTAAAGAGAGAGGGACAGTGAGAGAGAGAAAGAATTAATTTTAGTTAGTTTTTCATGTTGCTTTCATTGCTTAAATACTTGTGTACGTGGTGCTGGGGTTGAAACCTGCATCCCCAAGCTTGCCTGGCAAGCACCATAACCACAGAGCCACTGCTCCAGCCCCGGGTGGAAGCTTTTTTATTTTACCTCTGAAATATAGGTCTATTTTCTATCTGGGATAAATATTTGGATGTAATATAAGATAGGACTTGAGTTTTATCTTTTTCTCAACTGAATATATAGTTAAACTAGAAACTTAAAAAATGTCATTTCCACCAGTCTATGAAGGTGACTTATTCATTAACCAGTTATCTTTATATATGAAGATGGGTTTGTTTCTCAACTCTATTATATTCCATCAATCTATCTGTTAATACTGGAGTCAAATTTTTTAGTTTTGATTACTGTGACTTTTAAATGTCTTGATATCTATCAGCATAAGTTATTCAACTTTGTCTTTCAACATTGTCTTGACTTCCTTTTGAATTTTAGAAGCATCCTTTCAGTTTATATAGAAACTCAGCTAAGACTGAAAATCATTAAGTTAATTTGGAGGAATGAACATGTAAATAATATCAAAGCTTCCAAACTATGAAGATAATGAATTCCTTAATTTCAGCAATGTTTTTCTTTTTCTGTATAGAGCTCTTGCTTTTGTTGATTATTTTTAATTTACTTTTTTTTTTTTTTTAAAGAGCAGTCTTAGATTCATAGCAAAATGGTATGGAAAGTTCAGAGTTCCCTTATACCTTATGGGTATCAACCTTTTTCAGATGTATAGTTATTGAATATTTTCTCCCATTCTGTAGGTCTTTTCTGTACTTTCTTGATTGTCTCCTTTGCTAGGCAGAAACTTTTTGTTTCATGTAACCCCATTTGTCTACTTTCATTTTGTTTCCTATGCTTTTGGAGTCGCATCCAAAAACTTCTCGCCCATCACAGTACCCTGAAGCATTTCCCTTGTTTTCTCATATTTTCGTAGTTACAGGTCTTACTTACAAGTCTTTAGTACATTTTAAGGTGATTTACTTTTATTTAATTATTTTTATTGTGAGACAGGGTCTCACCAAATTGCCGTGGGCTTCACTAAGTTGCTGAGATTTGTTTTGGACTTGCAATCCCCCCTGCCTCAGCTTCCTGAGCCTTTCAGATTACAGGCACCACACACCTGGTTTAGGGTTATTTTTTGTACTTGGTGAAATATAGGAGTCTAGTTTTTCTTCTGCTTGTGCATAATCAATTTTACTAATACCATTTATTGAAAAGACAAGTCTTTCTCCAGTGCATATTTTTAGTATCTTTGTCAAAAATCGATTGGCTGTAGATAGGTGGGATTACTTAAAAGCTCTCTATTTCATTCTGTTTGTGTGTGTGTCTCTTCTTTTGCCAGTACCATGCTATTGTGATTACTACGGCTTTGCAGTGTGTTTTGGAGTCAGGTAGTATTATCAGGTAGTATTATCAGGTGGTATTATCAGGTGGTATTATCAGGTGGTATTATCAGGTGGTATTATCAGGTGGTATTATCAGGTGGTATTATCAGGTGGTATTATCAGGTGGTATTATGCCTCCTACTTTGTTGATTTTGCTTAAAATGGCGCTGGCTACTCACTGTTTTTTTGATTTCATACAAAGTTCAGAATTTTTTTGATGCTTCTGTGAAGAATTCCATTGATATTTTGAATCTCTATTGAATTTGTAAATCACTTTGGCTAGTATGAACATTTTAACAATATTTATTCTTTTAAATCCACAAATGAGAGATTTTTTCCATTTTTTTGATCTTTTCTTCAACTTATTTCAATCCATGTTTTTAAAGTTTCATTGTAGAAATTTTTCATCTCTTTGGTAGATTAATTACAAGGTAAGTCAGTCTTTCCTCCTTCTTCTTCTTTTTTTTTTTCTTGTAGCTACAGTACATGGGATTGCCCTGTTGGTTACTGTTTTAGATAATTTGCTATTGGCATATAGCAACACTACTGATTTTGTATGCTGATTTTATATCCTGTAATTATTCTGAATTCATTTATTAATTCTGATCATGTTTGGTAGAGTTTTGGGGGATATATGTTCTGCAAACAGTTATAATTCAACTTCTTTTCTAGTTTGGATACCCTTGCTTCTCTTTCCTGCCTTCTCTAGCTAGTACTTCCAGCACCTTGTTGAACAAAAAGTGGTAATAGTGGGCATCCTTGATTTCTTCCAGATCTTAAAAGTGTCTAACATTTTCCCATTCACTGTAGTATTGTTGTTTTATCACAAATGTCCTTTATCATGTTGAGGAATGTTTCTTCTGTGCCTTATTTGTTCAACATTTTTATCATGAAAGGATGTTAGAGTTTATTTGCCTTTTCTGAATCAAGTGAGATGACCATATGGTTTCTGCTGCTCATTTTGTTGATGTGGTGTATCACATTTATTGATTTTAATGCTTTGAACCATCCTTGCATCCCTGAGATGAATCCCACTTGATCATGGTGAATAATCTTTAATATGCTGTTGGATTTGTTTTGCTAGTATTTTGTTGAGAATTTTTACATCTATGTTCGTCGAGGGTATTGGCCTTGGCCTAAGTTTCATTTTTGTTTGTGTCCTCATCTGATTTTGGGATCAGCATAATGCTGGCCTCATAGAATATTATTGGAAGAATCCTTCCTTTCTATTTTTTTAATAACTTAAGGAGAATTGGTATTAATTCTTGAAATGTTTGGTAGAATTCAGCAGTGCAGTCATCTGGTTCCAAGAAGAGTCTGATGAGAAGAATTTCATGACTGTTTCAATCTCATTGTTTATTGGTCTGTTTATGTTTTCCATTTTTTCATGATTCAATTTTTCTATTCTATTTTTCCAAATTTGTTGATGAACAAGTTATTTATAATCATCTCTAATGACATTTTGTATATTTGTGGTGTCAATTATAATGTTTACATTTTTGTCTCTGATTTTGAGTCTTCTCTCATTTTCTTAGTCCCACCAAGGATTTGTCTATTTTAAAGCAGCTGAAACATTTTGTACTTTGACAGCAGTGAGAGTGATCTTATTGCCCCACATCCACACCAGTACTCAACGTTTTCAGTATACTAGATTTTGGACTATTGGTTACTTTTTCATGTAATTACTCTTAGGACTGTTCTTCAACTTCATTTCTATTTTTTTCTATTATATAAAAAGGCAACAACTGATTTTGCAAAATTCGTTATTGATTTTAGTTAATATATATCATTTGAACACAATAGGTAATCAAACTTTTTCAAATATTTGCAATAACTGCATAAAATGGGCTCGGGTTCAGAGTTGTCCTATAGATATTTATAATTACTCTCATAGCTGTTAATTTTGAAATAATGCAAAGTTTCAGTTTCATTTTCTTCTGACCTGTATTATTTAAACTTATGTCCAGTTTAAAGAAAGAAGAACATATTTTTGATATTGAAAATGCATTAAAAATATTTTGGTTAAGTTTTCAAGCTCTGGCATTAAATAAGTCTGGGATTGGATCCAATTTAGTTGTTTTCCTTTGATCAAAAATATGTCAAATTGAATTCCACTAGTATGTGTAATTATAGTGCCCCAAAGAAAACATTAGAAAGTATTTATTCTTAAGCTCTGGTTTCTAATCTACAGGTGGTGTTCTAATACATAATACATAAGACTATTATCAGACTTGCTGGAGATAATATATTTAGAACATATTGCTTTGCATAGTAAATGTGCAATGAATCTCAACTATTAAATGTTTGAATATCTATTTTCTGATTATGAAACCATATAATTATATTCTTTCCAACTGATTGTTCTAGGGATCAAAAACAGAAACATTTATAAAAGACACTATTATTTTGTGTATGCTCTTAGAGTAAGCAAAATGTATGTGTAGAAGCAATAATTTAAGGAACCCACATATTTAGAACTTTGTTTCAGTAATTAGTATATTGAAGAATATTATAAAGTACTGTGCATGCAGAATTTTTAAATAACACATTAAATCTTATGGGCCTTCTTTCAATATTTAATCCCCATTAGTACTTCTAAAAGTGTTTTATTACACCAAATGTTGCTCAAAGTATTTGACAGTACCATAAACTTGTTAATACCATAACTCTGTCCTGAAGAATTAAAATGACTTGCTTCTGTTCTACTTTAGTATATGCAATGTTGAGTTAATGATTCAAAAGGGCAGTATAGACTAAAGATGATTTACTTTTAAACCAAGTAAAAATAAATTTCACTCTTGATTAGAAAATATACAATTGGAAAATAATTTATTCAAATATTATTTAATTGTTATTATAATTTTCTCCTTTACATTCTGGGCATCTAATGGCTATAGAAGAAAAGGAAATTTT
>PVKS010014944.1:22653-47257 GCA_004027875.1 Aplodontia rufa | reverse complement strand
TGAGGCTACTTCTGATGTGATTTTATTTATCTCTTTGTCTCCTACCAAAAATACACCTCTTTGTATTCCTTTGTGGAGCTCTTCTGCCTTTAATCTTGCATCTTTTCCTTTATCATTATATCCATTTATTTATTCCCATTTCCATCTATTTATTGAGGACATATTCATTGAGCACCTACTACAGGCACTGTTTTGAATAATTTAGATACAAGGGTGAGTAAGAAATCTATGCTCATGTGGAGCTTACATTCTAGTGGGGGAAGAAACTTAATAAATAAATGAGCATAAATAATAAAAGTATAATGAAGGGCAAGAAGGACAAAGTGGTGAGATAGAGATTACAAGTTAGAAACGAAATAAGAATCTGGCTGAGACCCAGTGGCTAGCTTGGCTCTTTCAGAGTATAATTGACCTAAGACCTAAGAAGAAAAGCATGACCCCTAGCCAAGACTTTCAATAACTAAGTGAAAAGATATCCAGGTGAAAGGAACATCGAATGCAAAGGGCCAATAGTCAGGAAAGAAACTGCTATATTTCAGGAACCAAAAGGAGCCCAAGGAACATACAAAGAGACCTGGGGAGTAGCAAGGGGAGAAAGTCAGGAAATGACACTCACTCCAGAGTTACAGTACCACTATCTTGCACAGGAACTTAGTTGTGGCAGACAGAGTGACTGCCTACCTCATAGCTATAGTTATCTTCTTCCTTGCTAACAGAACCCCAGTTTTGTTTGGGTGGCAAAGTATACAACTCTTGGGAATGAATCATTATTGAGCCTTTCCGGCCACTTAGATATAAAGAGAGAAAGTCACTAGAAGTTTCTGAGAAATATTTTCATTCTGGACATGAGCCAAAGCGAATAAAGGTGATTTTGCCTCCTTTTCTCCCTTCCTGTTTTAGCTGCTGTCATGTTTTGATGTGATATCCAGAGCTGTGGCAACCATCCTGCAACAATGATATAACAAGCCTGAAGATGAACGTGAACAGACTTGAGATAGTGGAAAGGAGGAACAGAAAACTCCTGAGTCCCTGGTGACATCGGCAAACCATTATGTCTTTCCTTAGATCACCTAACTTCATTCTTTTTGTTAAATATGCTTACAGATTTCATCTTTTTTTCTGGACTTGATGGTGGTGACATTTATTGATATGGAAAAGACAGGGAAAAGAGATTTTAGGGAGTGGGACCAGGAGTTCTTTGTTCTTTTTTGGATGTGTTAGAATGTGTATGAAGCATTCAAATAGAGATGTTAAATCAGCAGGTAGATAATAAGTCAGAGGACTGGGGTAAACTCAGGGCTTGGATTTTAGTTTGTGGGCTGTGAATACACAGATATTATTTAAAGCTAGAGGGATGGATAAAACCCTGGCCCATGGTCAAAATCTGAGGGATTCCAAACTTAGAGGTCAGCTAGACCGGAAGGGAATTGAGAAGTATTTGAAGGTAGGAGGAAAATCATGGTAACAATAACATTAACAACAGGGCATTTAGATACCATTTATATTGAACTTAGGATTTACATAGAGCTTACTTTTTGCAAGGCACTGCTCAAAGCTCTTGTGGCTTCAAATAAGCAAAGAGAGAAAAGTGTTTTCTTTTTCTCTTTCTCTTTCCATTTTCTCCTTTGGCTTTCACCCATAAACTCAATAATTATTTAATTATTTTAAGGAGAGAGAAATTGAGGGAGAGATTAATTTTTATTTATTTTTCATCTGGCTTTTGTTTTTCCAACACTTGGTTGCTTATGTGGTGCTGGGCTTCAAACCCAGGTCCTTACCACGCATGCCTGGTAAGCACTCTACCACTGAGCCACCTCTCTAGCCCCCTCAACTTTTGTTTATAACTAATTATTGTTATATATTCATTGAAAATATCCAATTGACCCAATAGAGGAACACTAACTAGGAAATAAAGATCCTCAGAAGCTTTCCTGCCCAGCCTTACCGACCAGAGGTAATCATTGTTTCTTGTAATTGCTCCAATATTTTTACACACACCTACAACACACACAGGATGATTTTTTTGTTTGGTTTTGGTACTGGTGATTAAACTCAAAGTTACTTTACCACTGAGCTACATCCCTAGTCCTTTTTATTTTTTATTTTTAGTCAGGGTTTCACTAAGTTGCAGAGGCAGGATGGCCTCCAACTTCTGATCCTGATGCCTCAGGCTCTGGAGTAGCTGGGATTAGAGGGAAGATCTTATTTATATAAAAACAAGTCACCACCCTGGTGATGACTAGTTTTTATATAATGATTTCTTTCTGTACATTTATATCTAATTTTGCACCTTGCTTTTTCTTTAACAATTCATTTTGGAGATATTTCTATATGAGCACAGTTAGATCTATTTTACTTTTTAAAGACTAGTATCCCATTGTAGTAATATGCCACACTTTAAGTTCCTCTATTGATAAGCAATTAATTCTTTTTTGGCTTTTTCTTACCACTGAAAAACCACTTTGTAGATTAATCTCCGGATATTGGCGCAAAACTCTGGTAGTGAAATGACTGAATTGAAGCACTCAAGCTTTTCATATTGTCGTTACTCTTCCCAAAAGGCTGTGCAAATGACATTGTCTCTCACAGTACTTCCTTGCATCTTGGTCAACATTTGTTACTAACCAACTTCAAAAATTTGCTAGTCTAATCAACTGAAGGGTGGCGTTTGGATATTCTTATTTGAGACTCTAATTACGAGTAGGGCAGGAAGGTCTGGTTGTTAGACCCTCTTGGTAGGACCCTAGCACTTCCTCTTAAAATGTGTGATCTCCGGCACTTTCAGACCAAATTGTAAAAAAAGAGGTTGAGGGGATAATAATATAAACGCAAACCTTTAGGATTAAACGAGGGCCGGAGGACTACAGAAGCCTCTGCACTTTCAGTCCTAATATTTTGGAGCCTTTCTCATTTGGGCATCCTCCTCCTCCCAGCACGTTCTGCAGTACTTGCGAATAATGGGAAATGAGAGGGAAATTAGTTCTGTTTTTCAAAATTGTCCCCCTCCAATTCCGCCTTAGACCTACCGGTTCATACACATAGTACAGGAACAAACTGCAGTTAAAGAAAAAAAACCACGCCAAGGGCACACGGTCCGAACGACTCCCGAAGGCCTGGACCTTCCGTTTGCGGAGCAGGGAACTCTAGACAACAGCATCTGGCGCCAGGTTACCTCTCACCGCCCGCACAGGCTTTGGGGGGACAGGACGCGAGAAACGGCCCCAGACCCACGCGCGAGGCCCCGGACCCGGGCCGCGCCCCACGTCCACGCCCCACCCGGAAGTGACGCGGCAAGTTGAGTGCTGCTGCTTCCGCCGTCCGCCGGTTGCGCGGCCCAGGCCAGCGCGGGGTGTGCGTCGGCGCCGCTCCCGGCAGAGGGATTCTGGGTAACGGCCCCGGCCGGCGGGGGCGGCTGGCTCGGCGAAGCGGGTTCCATTCACGCCAGATCCGTTGGCAGTGGCGGTTGTAGGGCCGGGGCCAGTTGGACATGGAACAACCGTGGCCGCCGCCGGGACCCTGGAGCCTCCCTCGGGAGGAGGGTGAGGCTGAGGAAGAGAGTGACTTGGACGTGTCCCCCGGTTCTCCCCGCTGCCCGCCGCTGCCGGGCGGTGGTGTCCAGGTGAGGGGGCCCACGTTCTGTTGGGGGATGGGGAGAAGCTGTCGCTAAACCCCCTAAAGCGCCGCGTCTCCTTGACCCTCTTCTGTGTCCACTTCTGCACCCACTTGAACCTCGGGGGCCTGAGGCCATCCCGCTGCTATTGTGGCATCTTCGGAGCGAAGAAGAGGTAGCCATGTGTCCATTCCAGCCGCCACCTCCACAGACACATTTTCGCTTACCTTGGAAGATCCCTTCTCACCCTTGCAAGACGTTCCACCTTCCCGACAGCGCCCGGATTTGGGGCGGCTCACACTGTATAACACTGACCCTTTGTCCTCTCCTGCGTGCTTTTGTCCAAATTCTTCATTCTGTTAAAGGCCCCAAATGCTTTTATGCACAGTTGATGGGAATAGTGAACGTGCTTCAGCGTTACGCGAAGTCCTGACACAGCTCGCGTGCTCTTTCACCCACGTTGACATCCGAGCAAATTCTGTAAACCTCAGTTCTGATGCGGGCGCACACCTTCCATTAGCTTGACTCTTTCCGTTGGTGTTTTGCTTTTAGTTCTGTCTGCTTAATGTCATTCTCCAGTAAAAACATAAGAGGCACAGCCTTTTTTTTTTTTTTCTTCAGTCTTCGCTCAGATTCCTGATGCAACTTGTTTTCAACCCAGCATCCTTGTCTCTAAAACTTAACCAAATGTGATATTTAGGATTTCTGGATTCCATCTTAGGGAGGAGTGCTCACATAATCATATCACTTTTTCGTGGTTTTTCTCTTAATCTGAGTATGTTTTGTACTGTATTTAGGGATCACAGACAAAACACTATTATGTTCAATGAAATGGATTATACATGTCTGCCTAGGCTTTTTGAAGACTTAAGGTTCAGTAAGAGCATAATAGAATTAATAGCAGTTTTTCCTCAAAACTCATTTTGCTTGATGTTAAAAAAAATAGTGATTTAAATTGTTTTCCAGTAAGTGTAGGATCATCAGTCTTATGCCAGCTAATGGAGTTGATTGGCTTCACACAGAAAAATGCTGTTTCATAACCACAGTCTGTACTTCAGCCAGCCAGTCACTAGGAAAGTAAGGTAGAATGAGACTTGGATGTGTCAGTAGTCACCCACTAATTATGGATCACTAGTGTCATCTTTATATACAAAATATTATGAGCCTATAATGTGTTACAGAGGGGGGAAGGGAGGGAGAGAGGGAGTGAGAATGAACAGCAGTTGCCATTGTCAATTTTAAAGGCTTATGTAAAGGGGGAAAAAGTCAGAATTGCAGTATATGATGATTGAATCACAAAGCAACTTAAAAGAAAATATTGAAAGTGTATGTTAATCTTTTACTTGCGAACTCATAGGTGAAAAAGATTTTCGATAGGCATATCTCTTTCATCAAATGTGATTTTTCCCTGAGGCCATATAGCTAGTTAGTGACAGAGTCAAAATTAGAACATATGACTCCTAGTTAAGTATTTTTGTCCACCTACTACACTGCTCATCCTGTGAAGTACTTACTGTAAAACTGTATTTGGCCGAAACTACCTTTCAATAGTCTTAAAATTTGCAAAGGGATTACTAACTTTTAAGTTCAGGTGTTCATTACAACTTTGCTTATTTGTCTTGTTGGCTTTAGGACTTAAATTTTTGAAGTGAAATATCTGGAAAGAATAGAATGTTTAATCCTATAAATAGACATTTAAAATTCCTCTTTAAAAAAAAAAACCTTGGAGGGCTGGAGCAGTGGCTCAGTGGTTTCAGCGCTTGCTTGGCAAGCATGAGGACCCGGGTTCAAACCCCAGCACCACGTACACAACTAAGTGTTGGAGCAACTAAGGCCATGTGAAAAACTAAATAAAGTTGTTTCTCTCTTTCTCTGTCTCTCTCACTGTCCCTCTCTCTTTTTAAAAAAAAAAAACAAAACAACTTGGATTTATTTTTACCAAATATGACAGATCTAGATATCTTAATGTAATAAGTGATGTATGGTTCTGAGATCCAATTAATATAGAGGCATATTGGAATATAGAGATCCTTTTTTGAGAATTTTTGATGTTTGTACAGTTTTATTAGTAGACTTTAATCCAACTGTTCCTTTTCAAAATTTATGTACATTAAAATATAATTACATCTATCTAAGACATCAGTATGGTTATGAATTAAAATAAGACCTAATATTTCACTTAGTCATCTGAATAAATGTTGACTAGCTTGCCCAAGTAGCCAAATGTTGTCTGTGTTGACTATGGAGAAGAATTTAAAGATAAGTAATTTTTAGAATTGGTTTGATTTAGAAAATAAAATTTGCTTCCACATTTTGAGAAATGTAAGATGATATCTTTTTCTGGCTATATATATGTATATATATATACACATACATACATACTAGGGATTAAGCCCAGGGGTTCTTAACCACTGAGCCACATCCCCAGCCCTTATTTTAGTTTGAGACAGGGTCTTGTTAAGTTGCTTAGGGCCTTGCTAAATTCCTGAAGCTGACTTTGAATTTGCTGGTCCTCCTACCTCAGCCCCCGAAGCCTCTGGCATTATAAGCATGTGCCATTACATCCGGCTTTTCTAGTCCTCTTTTTAAGCATTGCTAGTTTCCAGTTTTTCTTTGATCCTATTCTAATACAGATGAAAGTAGAAATAAATATTTTACTTGTTTATATAGGGACATAGTGTGTGTTACCTGGGCTCCAAACTTGTTGAATGAGTAAATAAAAGATCTACATAATGACAGTGTCCGTGTTTGTCCCATTAGAAATCTTGAGATTTGCCAGAAAACTCAGCTAGAGGTAGGGCTTACTTGCTATTACCACCTGACCAGTCTGTTCCAAGAAATGAAGATTCATTTATTCATCTAACCATTATTGAATGCTAGCCCCCCAAGAAGCTGATAGCTGAGAATACAAATAAGTACAATATTATATTAAAAACACTAATATAGAAATATGCATATCTTTAGGGACAGAGTGGATAAGAAAAAACTTTGGGGGTACCAGAATCTGGAATACAGGTTAAAGTTACCTAGAGCAAGGAGAATTGCCAAATTGAAGAGGGGAACAGGTTGAAGGTGGGAAGAATAAGCAAACAAGTAGATTATCTGGAACTGAGACTGGAGAAATTCCAGGAAATGAAATCTTGAAGGGCCATGCCATACCATAGAATTTGCATTTTATTCTAAGACTCTTAAGAATTTGCATTTTATTTTAAGGCTCTTAGGAATAAGTTACGTGGTTAGATTTTTTTTTTTTTTTTTTTACTCCAGTGGAGTGGATAGCTTAAGATAAGACAGACTGTATTTGTATAATTCAGGTGTAAAATTATAAGGGCTTGAACAGTGAGGTAGAGAATAGGAAAAGATTGGAGAGAAATTATTCCAAATAAGTAATTTGAAGTTGATCTACATTTGACCATGAAATAATAATTTGCCTTCAGCTCTTTGAGTACATATTGCTTTATGTATAATAATTAAGTAAATATTAAAACTACTGCCAATCCGGTGGTATACACCTGTAATTCCAGGCAGAGGCAAGGCAAGAGGATTGCAAGTTCAAGGCCAGCCTCAGCAATTTAGCAAGGCCTTCAGCTTAGTGAGACTCTGTCTCAAAAAAATAAAATAAAAAATAAAAAGGATGTAGCTCAGGTGTAATGTGCTCCTTGGTTCAATCCCTAGTACCACGTGCCCTTCCCCACAATCTAATTACTACTGTGTCTGAGTAGAATAGAATCATCAGGGCAGACCAGTTGAATTGACACTTATAAATTTATATAACTTTGCCTATTTTGGTTTAAGTCAAAGGATATCTGTCTGATATAATCAGTTGTAATTAGAAATTTATATTAAAATCTTATCTGATCACCAAGGATTGATTGGGATAATACAGAAAGAAAACAGAAACCCAGAAACAATTATTTCTAAATAAAAGGCAGTTCTTTTCAGTGAAGAACTTGCAGAACAAACTCTAAAGATTTGTTTTCCAGCATGTGGAGTATCGAGATGATAAAGTAGATTTAATCTTTATTCTTATTCTGCTGGTCCAGGAGTATGAAGACTGTAAATCAAATGTTTAATAAGACCATAAATCAAATGTTGAGCATTAGCTATATGCAAGTCATTGTGATAGTTGCCAGGCTTTGTGTTGTTAGTTGTTGGGGGAGGGGCTTAGATGAACAAAGAAGCTTAGAATCTAGTTGATGAAACAAGGCCTATAATACAAAAATGTAACTGGTAGACAAAGAACACAGGATATACTATGCACCAGAAAACATTGTACAAAGATCCTTTGAATAAAAAAAAATTGAATTGTGTTGCACAAACATATCCCTTGCCACCTTCATTCCTTACAAATAGTGTTTTTCCATTTAGATGTATAACCATGGGATTGAGCTGGCTTGCCAAAAGCAGAAAGAGTTTGTGAAGAGCTCTGTGGCGTGCAAATGGAATCTTGCCGAAGCTCAGCAGAAACTTGGTAGCTTAGCACTGCATAACTCTGAGTCCTTGGATCAGGAACATGCCAAAGCACAAACAGCAGTATCAGAACTGAGGCAACGAGAAGAAGAATGGCGACAGAAAGAAGAGGCTTTAGTACAAAGAGAGAGGATGTGTCTGTGGAACATGGATGCCATTAGCAAGGATGTTTTTAATAAGGTATGACCTTTTATTGGACCATAAAGAAGAAAACACTGAAGTATTTGTACGTATTTGATAGAGCAACTGAATACTGTAAAGTGTTCAGTTTGAGACTGCCTGAAATCTGAACTTTATCACATGCTAGCTTTGTGACTGGGAAAGTCACTTAACATCTCTTAGCCTTGGTTTCTTCAAATAAAGTAATACCTTAAAAGTGTGGTAGCATGTGGTAAAGCTCAAGTGTTATGAGTACTTCCTGATATTGCTGTGCTGCCTGCTTGCTATCAGTTTGATAATACACATTTAGTTACTGAACTTATTAAATAAAAATCTTTCAGTGTTTACCAATATTTAGTAAACTCAGGTGGTAAACTAGACAATATCATGAGCATTAGTACTGAAAGAACTCTTCAGAAATAATTTAGACTTTTCTGTCTCTGAAGTGTAGTACTTTTGTCAAGTTAGTTTTTTAAGAGCAGTATTATGTTTCTCACTGGAATAAGCTTTATTCTTTTACTTTTGTATCTGAAGAAGAAATGAATTTAAATTGTAGTAAATTCAAAGAGCATTTATTGCTGGGAGAGTACAGAAGAACAGTGTTCTTCAGACTGTGGGGTCCTGGCCAATTTAAGTAGGCTATGAAAACAATTTAGCACATTCCAAGCAGCAGTTTTCTTTTTCAAGAAGAATAGGGTAGAAAAGATTAAAGTGCATCCCACTTAGACAGGGTCAATATTGTATTGAAAAATCTAGGGTTTTAGGTATTTCTGTGTGTGTGTTAGGACAAAATGCACAATTTATTTCTTAATCTAAACTGTAGTCAAAAAGTTTGAAAGTTCTCACTCTAGAGCTGCAAGGTTTTTTTTGTTTGTTTGTTTTGTTTTTGTTTTATTTTTCCCTCCGTACTGGGGATTGATCTCAGGGTCTGACATACTATGCAAGTGTTCTACTACTGAGCTCCATCCTCAGCTCTTTTATTTTTCTTTCATTTTTTTTTAAGGGAGAGAGAGGGAGAGAAAGAATCAATTTTATTTATTTTTTCATCTGTTTTTTGTTTTTTTTCTATTAAGAAATTTATTTGTTGAACAATCAAAAATGCTTCTCCCGAAACAATGATATATATATATTCTGAAAATTAAATTTACCCCCTAGAGCCCCTCCCCCCCAATTTCCCACCCTTATCCATCCCCCCCCCTTCCCAATATATCTCTATGAATTCTTTAGGTTGTGTGTCACTGCACTTTTTCTGGGATTAATACATGAAAGCTGACCACCTTTCACACTGGCCAGGGTCTAGCTCCAGCTTCCACAGATGAGTGAAGACATTCGACCCTTGACCCTCTGGGTTAGGCTGACTTCACTCAGCATGATTTCTTCCATAGCCATCCATTTTATCTTCAAAGGCTGCAGTATCGTTTCTAATTGCTGAGTAGAACTCCATGGTATATATATACCACAGTTTTTGGATCCATTCATCCAGTAAGGAGCATCTGGATAGTTTCTATAATTTATCTATTATAAATTGAGCTGCTGTGAACATAGATTTTGCTGTGTTGCTGTAATGTTCTGATTCCAAATCCCCTGGAAAAATACCTGAGAGGGGAATAGCTGGATCATATGGTAGGTTCATCCCTAATTTTTTTGAGGATTCTCCACACTGCTTTCCAGAGGGGCTATACCAGTAGTCTGCAGCTCCACCAACAGTTTGCTAGTGTACCTATCTCTCCAAAACCCCCCAGCATCTATTATTGTCTATTTTCTTCATTTTTGCCGATCTGACTGGTGTGAGGTGAAATATTAATGTAGTTTTCATTTGGATTACTCTGATTACTACTGATTTAGAGTACTTTCCCATGTATTCATTGGCTTGTTCAGTGACCTTTGTTGAGAAGTTTCTATTTAGCTCTTTGGTCCATTTATTGATTAGGTTGTTTGTGTTTTTGTAGTTGAGATTTTTGAGGATTTTGTAGATTCTGGATATGAGACCCCTGTTAGAAGAATCACAGGCCATGATTCTCTCCCATTCTGTAGGAAGCCTCTTGACAATTTTGATTATTTCCTTGGCAGTACAAAACTTTTTAGCTTTTTGACATCCCATTCACTGATTTTTGACTTTACTCCCTTCACTTTAGGAGGAGACATGTTGAGAAAGTCTTTTCCTACTCACAAATGCTGAAGTATTGGGCCTAATTTGTCTTCCATCAGTTGCAAGGTAGCTGGTTTAATTCCTAGCTCCTTGGTCCATTTTTATTTGATTCTTGTACAAGGTGAAAGGGTCTAATTTCAACTTTCTGCAAGTGGCTGTCCAGTTAGTTTGTCTAGAGTGGGAGAGAGAAAGAATCAATTTTATTTATTTTTTCATCTTCTTTTTCTTTTTCTTTTTTTTAAGAGGGAGAGAGTGAGAGAGGGAGGGAGAGAGAAACACTTTTTATTTAGTTTTTCATGTGGCTTTTGTTGCTCCAAGACTTGTTGTGTAGGTGGTGCTTGGATTTGAACCCGTGTACTCACGCATGCCAGGCAAGCGCCGTAACTGCTGAACCACCTCTCCAGCCCTTTTCATCTGGTTTTTGTTTCTCTGACATTTAGTCTTGTATATGGTACTGGTTCAGATCCACATCCTTGTGCATGCCAGTCAAGCACTTTCGCTGCTGAGCCACTGCTCCTTATTTTTTTCTTTTGAGGTAGGGTCTTACTAAGTTGCCCGGGCTGGCCTCTAGCTTATGATCTTCCTGTCTCAGCCTCGTTGCTGGGATTACAGGCATGCACCACAGCACCCATCTCTGCAGGCATTTTTTTTTTTCCACTTTGTGGTGCTAGGGGTCAAACCCAGGACCTTGTGCATGTTAGGCTGGCACTCTGTCACTGAGCTATGCCCCAGGTCCCTGCAGGCAGTTTTAATTTACCAGAATCCAATATTTGCTTATATACACATGCTGTTGAACAAATACTATATATAAGAAAGCATTCATAAAATGGTTTTAAGGTTTGAGGAATTTATAAGGATGAGAAAATATCTGAAAGTTATATTTTCCCCTCACATATCATATTTTGCACCCTGTACTTTGGTGGTCACTGCTTTAGAGTTCCTTTAATTGAACCACTTTACTTTATAAATGAAGAAAAAGACAAATAGAGTGACTTTTTAACATAATCATGGATTTAATTTGAGGGGAAAAAAAACCCCTGACTATGAGATTTGAAGACTAAATAAGGTAAACAAAGGTTTTTTTTTGGGGGGGGGGTTACATTTTACTTTGAGGTACACAAATGTCATGTGTGAAATTTTAACAAATAGCTGTAGCCCAAACCTGTAAACACAGTGATTGAGGCGGCTGAGGCAGGAAGATCATAAGTTCAAGGCTAGCTTCATCAAATTAGCAGTGCCTTTAACAACTTAGACCCTGTCTCAAAACAAAAAACTAAAAGGGCTGGTGATGGAACTGGAACAGTGGCTCAGTGGTTTTGGTGCTTGCCTAGCATGCATAGGTACATGGGTTCAAACCCCAGCACCACATACACAACTAAGTGTCAGAGCAACAAAAGCCACATGAAAAACCAAATAAAGTTGATTCTCTTTCCTTTTCTTTCTTTCTTTCTTTTTTTAAAGAGAGAAGGACAGTGAGAGAGAAAGAGACAGAGAAAATAAATTTTTATTAAGTTTTTCACATAGCTTTCATTGCTCTGACAATTAGTTGTATATGTGGGTGTTGGGGTTTGAACCCATGTACTCGTGCATGCTGGGGAAGCGCCATAACTACCAAGCCATCGCTCCAGCCCCTCCCTCTCTCTTTCTCTCTCACTCTCACTCTCTCACTGTCCCTCTTTCTTTAGGGAAAAAAAAGGTTGGAGATGATGTAGCTCAGTGGTGAAGCACCCTTCCATTCAATTTCCAGTACCAAAAAAAAAAAAGAAAAAAAAATTTAGCAAATATTTTTGGGTAATCCACACGCTATCAAGATGTATAAATTAGGGGCTGGAGGGGTGGCTTAGCAGTTACGGTGCTTGCCTGGCATGGGCGAGTACACGAGTTCAAACCCAGCACCCACGTACGTACACAACGAAATGTCTGCGTAATGAAGGTTACTTGAAAAACTAAATAAAAATTGCTTTAAAAAAAAAGATGTATAAATTGAAACTTAAAAAACAATTATTTAAATATTCAGTCTAAAACCTGTTAGGGCAATGAAGGACAGTCATTTTCTATTAATTTATAAAGGAATACTTCTTTGTATTTGTTCTAAATTTAACCCTCAGGCTTTAGGGATTGACTGCTCATTCTTGTCTAAATTGACATTCACCTTATCTTTAACCATCATTATTTTCTGGACTTCTCATCCTGTAACCTGCTTATTTTCTGTCTTCCACCCTCACCTACTCTTGTGAGCTCTATTTGCCTTCTTCTGGACAATCTCTGGTTCTGCTACAGCAGTTAGTAACAAAGGTTACTGCATCACCACTAGCCCTATCAGTACTTTATTCTTTGAGAGATGAATTTAATAGTAAAAGATGCTTATTATAAAATAAACAAAAAACATGTAAAGTAAAAATTGAAAGGCTTCTTTTACTCTAGTTTCATTTCCCAAACATAACTTCTGTTAACAATTAGTCACATCTTTCTAGACTTTCTTTCTGCCTATGCTAATTTATAAATTTTTTCTCCCTCACAAAAGGATCATTTTTTAAAATAATTTGCTATGCCTGTACAAATTGTTCTAAGGGATGTGTCTTCTTAAGTGTTATTTTATTTCCTCTTTGCATTTATACCCCAGAACTATTTAAAATAAATTTTTTTCTTCCAGAGGCAACAATCAAAGCAATGTTTTTTTTACATAGCTAATGTCACTTAACACAGTGGTAACAAAAAAAATTTTCATTCTGTTTCTGCTTTAATTGTTTCTTTAAACTTAATTTCTAACAGAACCTGCATTTATACACAAATTAATTAGGACTATTTTTATGTTCTAGTCATTTGATGAAAATCATACATTGATTTTGTCTGAGAGCCTGAGACTTGAGAGGATTGGTCTAGATTTGGGCTGTCCAACTTAATAGCCACTAACCACATGTGCTATTGAGCGCTTGAAATGTGGCTAATCCGAATTGAGATGTGCATTAAGTGTAAAATACACACCAGATTCTAATGGCTCAGTATTAAAATAAAAGTAAAATGTTTCATTAATAAATTTTTTGTGTTGCTTACATGTTAAAATTATAGTATTTTGGATATGTTAGGTTAAATAATGTGGGTTATTAATTTTATCCATTTCTGCATTTAAATGTGGCTCATAGGAAACTTTATATTTGTGACTTGGATTATATTTCTGTTGGACAGTGTTGGTCTACATGGCAGACTATATAAAGGGGAAAATGATTTTATTTTGAATACATAACTTTTGTGTGCTTCCTGATTATAAACTGACAGAAAGCTAATTTGTTCTTTTCATTTTAGGCAGTGATAGTATCAGGGTATAAATGTGATGAATGTTCTGAGAAACTCTGCTGTCAGTTTTGCTGGCTAGATAAAAACTTTGTTAAGTCTGTTTTATGACTGACTTAACTGAAAATATTCCTTAGTAGAAATTTGTGCTTGATTTCAAGAATCAAAACTGGCCTCTCTTAAGAAAAATTTATTAGAAATGCAACCAAGATATATATTTTGGTTTATCTCTTAAAGAATTTACAGATTCTCTGTTTGCTTTGAATTTATGAGTTTATTTCCCGCAGGATCCAAAGATTAGGCTAGAGTTGCAGGCTTTTTTTTTTTTTCTTAATAAAGAGGGACAGTGAGAGAAAAAGAAAGAATCAGTTTAGTTTTTCATATGATTTTCATTGCTCTGACACTTTGTTGTGTATATGGTGCTGGGGTTGGAACCCACGTCCTTGCACATGCCAGGCAAATGCCATAACCACTGAACCACCACTCCAGCCCCAAGTTGCAGATATTTTAGGAAATGAATGCAGACATTAACTATGCTTGTAAAGGATCTTTCTGAAACTAGCTTTAATAGGATACTTCATTTTAACAAAAAGATTCATTTGTTTTTCTATATGATTTCTAAGATCAATCTATAATTTTCCACACATGAATTACTTTAAACAAAACTAAGCTCTCAAATTTTTAATGAAGAATTTAATTGAGTAATGATGTAATAGAATAATATATACCACATTTTATATATATATTTTTTTTTAAGAATTCAGTATCTGAGAAAGAAGTTCAAAAACATAAAATCTAACTTTAATTTCTAAAATTTTTTCATAGAGTTTTATTAATCAAGATAAGAGGAAAGAAACAGAAGATGAAGATAAATCAAAATCATTTATGCAGAAATATGAGCAAAAGATCAGACATTTTGGTAAGTCTATTCCTTGAATTTCTTCTCTTTAGTATTTGGTATCAAATATATGTTGTGCAAAAAAAAATGGATTTATAAAATGGGACCTGGAAAGAAGATATATAACAGACTCCAATTTTATAGCTACTTCCGGAGTTGTACAGATCTTGTTTTTTGGGGTCATAAATAAGATAGATTGATAGAAGAAAATGTGAAAAAAAGCAAAATTCAGACTATTAATTCTACCCTCTGAAACAGTCTTTATTCCTTTGTCTCCTTTCATTTCTTGACTAGTCTCTACCTTTTTTCTATTTCCTCTTTGCTTCCTTGGTATCTGCTTATCTTATTGTTAAAATATGAGCATTCATTTTTTCTAAGATTTTGATGCTGTGTAACTGAAGCAGGTTCTCTAAACATTATTCAGATAAATGTAGTCACAGAAATGTGTGTGCAAAGAACTGAGAAATAGTTTTCTTCTCTTGGGCAAAGAGGACTGGGATGAGGTTGATATAAAATGAAGGCCTCTCAGAAGAGGGAATATGAGCCTGCTTATGAGGAACAGGAGTTTTTTCCCATGTAAATTAGGCAACAGTAACTGCATGTAGAAAATGCACAGTCAGGCAACAGTATGGTGTGTTCTCAGAATTGTAAGTAGTATTATACTGCTGGAGTAAAAATGCTATTGGGAAGTGTTAGGAGTCAAGGTTTGAAGCATATTTTTTAAAAAATCACAAGTAATATGTTAATTTAGTAAACGTGGTGTTCTTTTTGTAGTATGTTCATGAACATTTTAAATGGCATCTTGAAATCTTTTTTTTTCTATTGGCACTTTTTCCCCAAAGTATTTAGAATTTCATTTATACTTCAATTATAGCAAGACAATGATTAGTATCTTCAGTTTTTTCCCAACCTTTTTTGTATTTTTTCATGAAATATTCACTTTTTTATACCTTGTATTTGAAAAAAAAAACAAAACAAAACAGACCTGAGTAGTACATGAAGAAATACAAATGGTCTACATTTCTGCATATTATCATTGTGGTATTCTTAATAATAGAGAAAAGTGAATAAGCAGCCTTCCCTGAGATATTGAAATCTTTAAACAAGTAGAGCCTTGTGTCATAATCTTGCAGATTCATTTTAGTTGTGTTATGTGAGTTGCCATTCCCACTTAAAATCCTTGCTTCCTAGGCCCATGTGTCCTGATGTAGGAAAAAATATGTACCATCTACTGGTTGTTCTTTCAGAGCATGCACTGCTTCTGGTAGAACAGCATCCCTCCCGATGATTTTACGTAGCTGGTATTCTATAGGCTAGTTGCTTTGGAGCCATGGAACCTAGTAGGTGAGAGTTTCTTCACATTTGTTCTAAACCAAATGCTTTGGTCAAAAGTAATTTTGTGTGGGAAAATATCCTAATCTCATAAGGAGTTTATAACCCACCTGGCACTGTGACTCAGTCTTTAATAAACCATTTCACCATTCTGTAAAACCTGCTTTTGAGTAATGCTGTTCAGGGTAAGACCAGTGAATTTCATGAGCCCACAGTCATTATTATTATTATTATTACTATTATTATTATTTTGCTGTAAAATGAGCCAAAAAATAATGTGGAATATTGAATAACTTATTTTATAGGCCCACAGGTGTATTACCAATAGAAGCATGGTAAGGAAAGAGGGTAGTTCTAGATCTAGAATGGGCTTTTTCAAGTGAGAAATTACTGGTCCCTCCAAGATGAAATGGGACTAAGATATGTAACCTGCTTTTTTATGACTAGTTTCTCAGGTATACGGTGCTATATTGAGGTTTTGGCCTTTGTTTCTGCTACTGGCAAATTAGATATTCATTGGCTGTTCTGGGTTAGATACAGAAACATCCCTGATGAGAAGAGTCCATACTGTTGAATCTGTGCATAATCTCAAGCCTGTGCCTCTGTGACCCCTTATTTTATGAAACTATTGTACATGTAATGAGATAGCTGAGGGTAAAGGCTAACTTGACATCCATAGGCCATTAATAAGCAATTGTTTTGCCTTTGCATGTTGTAAGCTTCCAGTACCTCATCTTGTAATACTAACCAGAGCCTTGCTGTCTTGAACCCAACCAGACTTGATAGCCACTCCCAGATTCACATTGTGCCTGTCTCTTAGTGGAAATACATATTGACTTTTCACTTTGGAGGAGATACCCTACTTGCCGCAGCACATTGGATCCACAGAAATGTTACTAAGGTAGTAGGCTCCCAAAATTTTCATGTGTTTTCTTTTCTACTCTCTGGCATGCGTATATCTTACCAAGACATTTGAGGTACTGGCTATTTCCTGCTCACCAAGTTGCATCGGCATAGAGTGGACCAACTTGCAGTCATGGAATTATAAATTAATCAAAATCCTCATTGACTAAATTATGGCACAGAGATAATAGAGGTCTGAGGGAAGACATGAATGTTTGATGCTAGTCGAGCTTGGTAAAAGCATATGCTTCTGGTGTTGTATACCTATTGTAATGAAGAAAAAAGCATTTGCCAGAATGATGACCACATTGATATACTCCTGGAATACTCCTGGAATAGTAGCTGGAATTAAAGCTTCCAAATGGAGATACTTTCCATACTTGGATTGCATTCCAGACTCTTGAAAGATGGGCTGGTACATGTGGAGCTTTTTAGGCTGTGGGGCTTCACACCAGTATTTCTCTGTGGTCTTACTTTCTACTTACATTTTTTAGAGTTCTTAACTTTTCTTAGCTATTTGTTAGCTATCTTTCTTGTGTTGCTTTTTACCCTTTTAATTAGATGGAATTTACCATTTAAAGACAAATTGGACAACTTATTGTGAAGTATTATGAAGTATTGGAATCTGATATTTTCAATCTTTAATTTGGTAATTTGTTGATTTACATTTTATAAATACAAAATACTAATTTAGACAAAAAATTGTTTTGCTTAAATTTCACAAAAGTTTTTTTCAAAGTTATATAAATCCTTGATATCACTGTCTTTGTGATCATCAGAGCTGCTTTTGAATCATCTGAATAGTTTTTCAGAGCATGTCATCTTTCTATTCAGCCAAAGTTACTCATGATTGGGCATATTTTGAGCTGGAGGATATTGTTACTGGAGTATTTAATAAAAGCTATAAACATTTGCATAAAAACTATGATAGGATATTTTTCATTTGTACCAAAGATGAATATCTACAATCTCTTCATTATAATCCCTTATGTATTGCTTTAAAAAATATATCTGTCCTATTTTTATAAACATTTACTATATAAAGTACTTTAAAAAAAGAGAGAGAGAAGGACAGAGAGAGAGAGAGACCATCAATTTTTATTGAGTTTTTCACATGGCTTTCATTACTTTGACACTTAGTTGTGTACATGGGTGCTGCGGTTTGAACCCATGTACTTGCACATGCCAGGCAAGCACCTCAACCTCCGAAGAACCACCACTCCAGCCCCTATAAAGTACTCTTGAATAGAATATTAAGTAAAATGTAGAGAAGATTTTATACGTATGATATGATTTTAATTTTGTTTCTCTAAAATTCATTTAAAAATAAGCCTGGATAGAAATATATAAATGTTGTTAATAATTATCTCTTGTGGTTGAACTGCAGTTGATTTTTATTTTCTGGACTTTTCATATTCACAATATATACACTTCATTTTTATATTCTGAAAAATATTTTTAAAGGTTCATTCTAAGAGTTTTAGAAGGGCTTAACAAATTTATTATTGTGATTCACCACATTAATAGATTATAGTAGTATAACCACAGAACTTGGTTTTCAGTTTTAATGTCAGAGAAATGGAAGTGTCAGAGGAATTTCTAGAATGTTTTATTGGGTAACATGGAGCCCAGGAAGTCTGTAGGGTGACAAAAATGGAAAAATGGATTTGCTTTTCAAGTAAGATGAGTTTACGTGTAGCCATATAGGTAGAAGTATTTGGTGCATATGTGATTGGAAATACAGGAAATTTGGGGCTCTGAAAATACACAAAAAAATGGTAATATTTCTCAAGGAATTTACAACCTAGCTGGGAAATTGTAGATGAATAGTGTAAAGTGTTAAAATGTATCATTCTGTAAGTGTAACCAAAAAGGAAAGAGAAATCAATAAGGATATTCATATTTGGAAACCATTTTAAGAATCAGGTAGAATATAGAGAAATAAATGGACTGAGATTTAGATAGATATTCACTAGGGAAATACATAAGTGAAAGCATGTAATTAAAGTAAAAATTTTAGTTTGTTGAATCGAAGTTTTTCAAGCATTCAGAAAAATTGGCTAAGCTTATTTTTTTTTTTTAAGCTAGAGGGACAGTGAGAGAGAGAACTAGTTTTATTTCAGTTTTTCATGTGGCTTTCATTGCTCTGACACTTCGTGTATGTGGTACTAAGGTTCAAACCCATGTCCTTCCACATTCGAGGCAAGTGATGCAACCGCCGAGCCACCTCTCCAGCCCCTGTGTGGCTAGTTTAAATGCCTGGATTATCCTTAACCAAAGATTAGCTTGATAAAATATTTGCTATATGAATGATTTGTTCACTATTATGTTAGTAACCTACTACTTACTATTTGCTATGTGTCAGGCACTGTTCTAGTGCTTTATGTGAGTTAATATTATGTAATCATTACAAAAATTCTGTGAGTTAAAAAAAAATCCTGGAGTTAAGTATAATTTATAGGCCTAGTCTACACCTGACAAAATGGAGGCATATAAAGGAGCTTGGCCAATTTAGTGGTGAAGCTCTTATTCAAAGGCAGTTTTGTTCTAGAATCTGTTTTCCTGACCATTATGTTAGATTGTATGACTCTCCATTTATTTACAAATTCCAAAATAGCATCAGTAGTTTCAGTCATGTTCTGTTCTTGTAAAATATTGATTCGCTTCAAGTATTTTATTCATGACATTCCACACCCTCTGCATAAAAATCTGTATGAACTACCTGTAACTTCTCAATTTCCTACTAATTCAGTTTTTATTTTTAAAGTCAAATGATGACAAATATTCTCAGATACAGAAAATCTGTGTTTAATCTCAAGTGTTAATTTTGTCTTGGGTAAAACATAGGTTGTTAAAAAAACTTTAGCATGTAATGACACCCTTCTTTATGATTCCTAAAGGTGTTATTGACTCTTCATATTCCTTAAAGTGTTTTCACTAATTTTTTTCACATCATTCTTCATACTAAAGAAGCCAAAAATGCATAGGATTTTGGTAATTCAGTGAGTCACAGTACTACCATGGAGACATAAACAAAAGCAATGCTTTGTTGATGGTAGATAAGAGTTGAAAATATTTCCTCTTCAGAAGTATAAGAAGGCTAAGGTAAAACTACCTCTTAGGATTTAATTTATGGTTTCAGATATAAGAAATAAGGATTTTGCTTTCATTAGTGCTCACTTCCAGGAGTCATTAATTCTTCATACTTTGAGAAGCAATTACTTACTTACACTTTTTGTAATCATTCTATTTTCTCAGAATCTTAAATGATCTAATCATTTTTGTGAACGTGTTGGAATAAATAAAGCTTATAAAATTTTTGTAAGAAAATGCTAAAATATTTTTGCCTTTTTATTGAAGAAAAGTTAACCATGTATTTTCAACTGATTTCCATATGTTGCTTTGTGTTCTCAGTAAGACTTTGTCTTCAATTTTTTTTGTTATTGTGTTCTAATGTGGAATTTAGTATGTAAAAGTTCATTTTGTGTCTAGAAGAAAGGTTTACTGCCAAACCTTTGACACAGCCCTGTGAAATTTCCCATGTGATGATTTAGTAACATCGAGGTTTCCTTGGATGAATCTAAAGGGTCTAAAGCTGCTAACATTGTTATTGAAGTTATTCAAGTACAAAGCCAACTGGACAAATTAAAAATGCAACACTTGCCTGGTTCTGTGATTTATTTGGTTATACTGACTTTGAGTAGGTTTCTTACTAATTTAGATAAAGATGCTTGTACTATACTTTTTTTTTTTTAAAGAGAGAGGGACAGTGAGAGAGAGAAAGAGAGAAACAATTTTTATTTAGTTTTCGTGTGGCTTTCGTTGCTCCAACACTTCCTTGTGTACATGGTGCTGGGGTGGGGTTCTCATACTTACTCATGCCAGGCAAGCACCGTAATCACCGAGCCACTGTTTCAGCCCCCATATACTACACTTTTGGTAGTATTTGGATTCATTTGACATTTTTGAACCAAAATGGCAGCCATTTTTAAGTATGCTTAACTATATTTAAAATTTTTATGTACTCTGCATGTAAACAGACATCATAATTAAAAATGGTCAAAGTATGTTTACTAGTATGATATTGGCTTAATTTTACCATATCTTGGATTTTTTTTTTTAGTAAATTAGAGATAATGAAGTTTTTCTGATTCTTAGATTAGCAGTTTATTGAGGTTTTGGTCTCTTTTTCATCTTTCTAATAGGAAAACTTCTATTCTCTGAGTAAATGAAATCTCTTGAAATCATCGGTGTGTACTTTAACCTTAAGATAACCACCTGTCACAATTTGCCTGGGATCGTGGGCATTTCCAGATGCAAAGACTTTTTGCCTTTAAACTGACCACTCTGCATTAGCTTAATTGTCTGAAATAAAACTTTCTGTGAATTTTGGAAGCGATTGCTGTCTATTGCTTTAAGAGTATTATCCCTTTTCCCATTTGCCCTTTTACCAGACATATTGCTTTGGTAAAATGAATTATTTTTAAAGAGAATAATTTTAAATTTTCTTTGCAGGAAGAAAGAAAATATTTGGCGTTCGTGATTTAATATATTTTTTTCTTTTTAAACAGGTATGTTGAGTCGATGGGATGATAGTCAGAGGTTTTTGTCTGATTATCCATATCTTGTGTGTGAAGAAACGGCTAAATATCTTATTTTATGGTGTTTTCACCTAGAAGCTGAGCAGGTATTTTGTGAACCTTGAGATTTGTATGTGTTACTTGTTCATGTTGTCTTTGTATGGAACCTTAGTGGAATTCTGATTTTTAACTTGGTATTTGTTTTTTATATTATTTACTTTAAATGAAAGTGAGAGGGTCATTAGAATTTTTTTGTTGTTGTTTTTGAGAGAATCACACTGAGTTGTGTATGTGGTGCTGGGGTTTGAACCTAGGTCCTTGCACATGCCAGGCAATGAGCCCCAGGTCATTAGAATCCTAATTTTTTGTTTTTGTTTTTGTTTTTGTTTTTTGATTTCAGACCTACTTGAGGTTAAAGTGGGAATTTTTAAAAAATTATTTCAGTTAGCATATATAAACTTTTCCAATGTGCTTTCTCAGCCATCTCCTAGTTGCACTTGTTCCCATATCCTTTTTCTTTTCCATTTAGAAAGTGATGCTTTAAAAATCCAAATGATAGTCACAATATTAAGTCAAACCAATAGCATGGCTCCTCTTTAGTTATTCTGATCCACCTAAAAATAGCAAAGAATTAAGATACACTCTTTATATGTTCACATAGTATTTATTTGACTTACAACTGAAAAGAACAAAATCAGAAATACTCTAAAAATTCAAAATTTGAATCAGTATATCTATTAAATATATTTCTAGAGGTTTCTTATAACTTTATTTATTTTCAGAAAGGGGCTCTAATGGAACAAATAGCACATCAAGCTGTTGTAATGCAATTTATTATGGAAATGGCCAAAAACTGTAATGTGGATCCAAGAGGGTGTTTTCGTTTATTTTTCCAGAAAGCCAAAGTAAGTAGTTCTTTTTACAAGTTGTTGTTCTTTGAAGGACTCCCCCTGCCCCTTCCCATGCAGTGCTAGGGATTGAGCTCAAGACCTTGTACAAGGCAGGGAAGTGCTTTACTACTATTTCCCCAACACAGTTATTTTTGTATTGTTAACTGGGAATGTTAGGTCATAGCTGAAACTTCTTTGCTCTGTACACATTAAGAGAAGTAAGTCATCTAACCAGAAGGCCACAGGCTAAATTCAGTAGATTTCAGTTGAAAAGAAAACCTGTCATGTTGATGATTTATTGCTAATTGAGACTTAAAAGAGCTATTCTTACTTATATAGTCTCTCATATTACATAGTTTCTTATGATTGTATTATAGCATGTGTATGAAATTGAGACCCATTAAAATGCATGTGTATATTTGGATAGTTCTGTCATTTATACATTCCAAAACTGTTGGATGCCTGCTAATGGAAGCAAAACTGAAGCTGAGGATACAGTGTTGATGAGCAAAATAGATACAGGTTCCTCCATGTATAGAGCCCACAGTTTAATAAGAAATCAGATTTTTTAATGACAAAATGGGAAACAACCAAAAAATTCAACAGAGGAATGGTTAGAAAAATAAACTGTAGTATACAGAATATTATGCAGCTATTATGTATTTATGTAACATTTTTAATGACCTAAGAACTGTTTATCCTTTAAGTTTAGAAGAAGTGATACATGTTTATATAAACAAGAAAATGTTGGCTATGTCACAAAATATATATATAAAGTCTGCAAAGATTACCATTTCACTAGATTAGTAAAAATTGAAAGTTATGCAAGAAGTAGAACAGTAAGGACTTGAATTCACTGCCAGTGGGAGTATAAATTCTAATAACCACTTTGGAAAATTTTCTAGTAAAATTGAACAACTGCATACATGAACATCCAAAAACTCTAGAGAATAAAATATCAGCGTGTAGTTGAGGGACCTTGAGAGTCTTCAAAACCTTTACAGGAGGGCTTTAGTAGAAACTATTTTCGTAATAATACTAAGACATTATTTGCTATTTTTATTGTTACTCTCTCACAAGGGTACAGTTGATATTGATGCCAAAAAAGTGTGAGAATCTATCTTTTGTTAAGCCAAACAATAGAAAGGTTTGCAGAAATTAAAATGCCACTAATTTTTTGTTTGTTTCAAAAAATACAATTTTTCATATACTTTTTGTTTTGAGACAGGGTTTCACTGTGTTATACAGGCAGATCTCAAAACCTTGGGATCAAGCAAGTTTGAGAACTGCTGCCCTACAGCAGCTCTTACAACCTGTACAATAAATGCTAAAATATGTATAGTAGATTTGTTCATAGTAACAAAAAGCCTGAGAATACCGAAGTGTCTTATCAACAGTATTCATTTTGTAAAATACTAATCAGTATCAATATGAATGAAAAAAACTGGGAATTGGATAAAACAAACTACAGAGTGATATAACCAGTATTAGTTTTTGAAATATATATTTTGAGGAAGTACCTCTTTTAAAATATTCTGTATTTTATAATGTATTTTTATAGCAGGCAGAACTAAGGATATGTTGTTGAGGGTTATGTACATTCAGCAGTAAAACTAAAGAAGCAAAGGAATGATTAAGATAAAAGTTGAATGGTAACTTGGAGAGGAGGAATGCTTTTGGAAACTGGTTTATAAAATACTAATAATGGTCTGTTTCCTGATTTCTCTGGGTACGTAGTGGTATTTTACTGAATACACATGTATATTTTACATGCTCTTTCTCACATAGAATATATTTTAGCATATATACTTAGAAGTTAAAAGGAAATATACCAAAAAGTTTAACTTTGGTTAGACTTGAGTGGTAGAATTAGAAATGATTTGCGTGTTCTTTTTCATGAGCTACAGTGAACATTGCCTGTTATAAACAGACATATATATATTTATATATATTTATATTTGCCACTGCTGGGGATGGAACCCAGGGCTTCACATGTGGTAGGCAAGTACTCTACTACTGAGCTACACCTCCTGCTTTCAATTTTTTAATGTTAAAAAAAAAAAAAACTACCAAGGTGGCAGTAGTCCTACCTTAAATGCCCTAAACCATTCTGATATAAAACTTAAATGGAAATTTTCTTTATTTGCTATAATTTTGGAGAATAAAGAATTGAGTTTATGATTTATCTAGGCTTATGATGAATTTTCTAAATTTTTACCTGGCACATAAGAGCAATAAAAATTTTCTTTTCATATTAATAGATGCATTTATACTGGTAACTAATATGATAATGGAACATGTCCACACAGCATTTTCTGAAAC
>PVKS010014944.1:0-22553 GCA_004027875.1 Aplodontia rufa | reverse complement strand
TACTTTGTGCCAAGTACTGTTCTAAGCATTTTACATGAATTAACTCATAAATCCTTGTGACATTTTATGAGGATTTCTGTTCCTATTTTGTAGATAAGGAAGTTGGCATAAAGAAATTAAGCAAGTGGCCTAAATAGGTTATTTAATAAAACAAAGTCAGGCGAAGCATGGTGGCACACACTGATAATCCCAGCAACTCAGAAGGCTGAGGCAGGAGGATTGCAATTTCAAAGTTAGCCTCAGCAACTTAGTGAGACCCTATCTCTAAAAAAAAAAAAAAAAAAAAAAAAAAAAGAGGGTGTGTGTGTGGTGCTGGAATGTAGCTCAGTGGTTAGGCACCCCTAGATTTAATCCCTAGAACCAAAACAAAGACCCCAAAGTCAAGTCATTTTAAATCTGAATCTGTAAGACTTTACACGCAGAGCTAACATTGTCCAGTTCACTCCCATATATTGACTATTGCTAAAATGTAAGTAAGGAAATTATTCTGAAATTCATGAAGAAGATAGGAAGGCAACATAGAACACTGCATTTTTTGTATACTGATGCTAATAACTAATCTATAGAGATTTTAACATGGTTACATAATCTAAACTCTGACAAGACCTCTTCCACCACTTGAAGTTAAATCCAACATCCTGTTAGTGTAGAATATGCTGTTATTTCTTTATGTGCAGAGGAAACATTTATAAACAGCCTACTGCCTTTCCAGAATTTTTTGTTAAGAATTTAGTTATGTTATGAATCATTAGATACCTAAGAGATCCCCTCCTTTAGAATAAGTCATCATACTTTTTCCTTTCCATATTGTTGAAAAAAAGGTACTTGCTTAAGGTATTCTCATAATGAAGTAGAATATTAAGTTTTATTTGGTTTTCATAGAGAATGGAGGGTCAGTAAATTACTAGAAATAGGCATTAGTTCCCCCTCATTAATTTAAACCTTTTGTAAGAATATCCTTTTGTTGTTTGGCAATGGTAAGAGAACAGAATGAATGGGAAAGGTTAAATGAAGGTTTTGGAGTCCTGTTAAGGATTCAGATAAATCAAGGGAAATTCAGAGAAAGCCTACTTTTCTTTTGTTGTAGTGGTGTATGTGTAGGGAGGTGTTGTTTCTTATGGTTTTATTTTGCCAAAGCAGAAAGAAATGGAACAAACCAGTAATTAATGTTCATATTACAGCTGTGAAGAGACCATGATGGTTTCTATATTTAGACTGTTCACCTTTCCTTTACTTCCTCTACCAACTGTATTACATGCTTTTCAGTAACTACTCTATAGTCTTGAAAAACAGTCTTTGTTCTTTGTATTCTAGGCAGAGAAAGAAGGTTATTTTGAAGCATTTAAAAATGAACTTGAAGCTTTCAAGTCAAGAGTAAGACTTTAT
Source organism: Aplodontia rufa (assembly GCA_004027875.1). Classification (NCBI taxonomy): domain Eukaryota; kingdom Metazoa; phylum Chordata; class Mammalia; order Rodentia; family Aplodontiidae; genus Aplodontia; species Aplodontia rufa. The sequence continues at coordinate 21,167 of PVKS010014944.1, read as the reverse complement.
TCTCAATCACAAAGTTTTCAGCCTATGACAGTTCAGAATCATGTTCCCCATTCTGGTGTTGGATCTATAGGTTTATTAGAATCCTTACCACAGGTAAGTTGGAGAAGTAAATATTTATTTTATAAACCTGTTAGATCACATAGTTTTTGTTCTTTTGGAATATCTTATATGTGATATGTATGTGACAATTTTGAATCTTCTTGCCTCAAAAGGCAATCCTTGGGACTAGAGTGGGGGCTCACTGTCCCTCTCTCTCTTTAAAAAAAAAAAAAAAGCAATCTTTACTCTTACTTTGTGCCATGTTTTAGCATTGAATCTCTTCTATTGCACATATTTAGAGAGATGACATTTCATCTCTTTTTTAGTGTGGAAAGGATGAATTATACCTATTGACCATCACAGATTTCTCAGGGAACATCCTGAGGAACATCTCATTCTGAGTAGAACTGTGCTTTTATGACTTTTCATGTATGGATTGGCTTCAGAGCATAGATGCAAGTGATAATAATCAAGGTAGTCTGCATGGGTTTTATATAATACCACCTCAAGTATTGGTGTTGCCTACCAGATGTAACACTTTTAGTTTACATTTGTAGAGCTAATAATATTGCGTCTGGTAGTATTGGCAGATGTTTGAACCAGTCTGCTGTTAGATCAAAATAAAAACCATGCCACCAGCATCAGAGAATTCATAGCAAAAAGAAGAGGCAATCAGATTACTAATTAGCTGCTACTACTTAAAATTACAATTTTAAGGTTTTTTTTTATTTTAAAGAGAGGGAGAGTGAGAGAGAGAATCAATTTTATTTATTTTTTCATCAGGCCTTTGTTTCTCTGACACTTAGTTGTATAGGTGGTGCTGGGGTTCAAACCCAGGTCCTTGCGCATGCTGAGGCAAGTGCTTGAACCGCTGAGCCACCACTCCAGCCCCCAATATTGTTATTAGTAGACAGTTCCTGTCCATTTGATTGTAGTAGAAGCATCTTAATATAGTCTAGTCATTTCTCATTTCCAGGCACCAAGATTTTAAGACCTCCTACCAGATACAGTGGCACACACCTGAATCTCAGTGACACGGGAAGCTGAGGCAGGAGGATTGCAAGTTCAAAGACAGTCTCAGCAACATAGTGAGACCCTGTCTCAAAATAAAATATAAAAAGGCCTGGAGATATGGCTCAGAGGTGAATGCCCCTGGGTTTAATCCTCAATATTCAAAAAAGAAAAAAAAAATTAAGACCTCCTTAAGCAGTTTACTCAGTTGACTACATTGTGAGAAAGAGATTCTCATTCAGAAGACAATATGAGGAGTGTCTTAGATTTATTTTTAAACCTCAGGAAGTGGTAAAAGCTTGAGATTTTCAGCGTCTTGACTTTGTCACTATAATATCCTATAAGGAAGGCAATTGATTATATTCAGCTCAGTCAAAAATATTTTCAGGGATGGAAATCATCAAGTTCTGATTTTTAAATAATTAGTAAACCCCCCCCCCTCCACACACACACACATGCTTAGCCTTGTAAGGAACATTTTCTCTACATATTATCTACCTTTTTTTTTTTTCCAAAAGAAAGAGAGAGAGACTCCATTTTTTGTTTACTTTTTCACCTGGTTTTCATTGCTTCAATACTTAGTTGTATATATGGTGCTGGGGTTCCAACCCAGATCCTCACACATGCCAGGCAAGCACTCCAACTACTGAGCTACTGGTAATTCCACCCCCTCTCTTACTATGTTAAGCATATTTTTGAACTCTGTCTTCTGAAAAGGCTTAGAAACAATGCATGTGAGAGGACTCAGGCTAATGAGTTCTGGAGAATATCCTTAGCCAACTCTCAGTATTCAAAATTGTCATGAAAAATTGGAGCCCAGTCTTTTTTTTTTTGAAAGAGAGAAATAACTTTATTTAGTTTTTCACATGGCCTTAATTGCTCCAACACTCAGCTGTGTACGTGGTGCTGGGGTTTGAACCCAGGTCCTCGTGCTTGCCAGGCAAGCGCCGAAACCGCTGAGCCACCGCTCCAGCCCCTGGAGCCCAGTCTTAACAGAGTAATTGTAACATCTTTTGTGAAAGGCTTTGGAATTTGGCCTGGATTATTGAACAAAAACCTTAACATTACTTTGGGGGAAATAGGATAACAAAAATATTGATCATAATTCAAATTTGGATAACATTTTTGCTTTTAGTTTTTTTTTTTTTTTGTAATTGACAACAATCTTTAGAAATAAGCCAAATATCATTTATCTTTAGTTTTGAGAGGAACAAACCAAGGTTTCTTGATTATAGATATAAGCAATAACGGTTACTTTAGGTTTATTCTATAGACTGGCTTTTAATTTCATTGAATTATGAAGAATTTTTTTTCTTTTTTTTTTTTTTTTTTGAGAATTAAAATACTACATATAGGCAGGATTAGAACTGAGGTCCACTGTGAGTGTCCCAGACCTCAGTCAGTTATTGGTGCCACTTCTTTCATGAAAACTTACTTGGGAATAATGCAAATTCTGGCTAGCTTTTTGGCTAAAAAATGAAAATAAAAATCACATAGTAATATACTTTATTACAAGTATTCTTTATTACATCATCTTAAAACCCTGCCTCCCTAGGGAATGGGGAAGTTTAGAACATCTGACCCACTTGGACTGTTTTCCGCACTAGTGTTCATTAAATAAATGAAAATAGGTGATAACAAAGGCAGATACTTGGAATAACTGGGTAACAAAATTGAATTCTTGGGAAATAGGTTCCTGAAGTCCTGGGTCTTAAGGCCTCTTTTCCTTATTGGTAGTACTTTAAATAATCATGATTTATTTTTGCATATGTTGTAAAAGGTTTTGTTTTTGCTCTTAGTTTTAGAAATGGACAAACATAACATTTTATGAGTTCTCTTTCCATTTAAAGACTAAATAAAACCTAAGCTGTTCTTTTATTCTGTTTTTTAAAATATGGGCTTAAGTACTTCTCAGAAGATGAAAGAGTGGGCTGGAGCAATGGCTCAGTGGTTGGAGTGGTAGCTCAGCAATTGGAGCGCTTGCTTGGCATGCACAGGGACTTGGGTTCAAACCCCAGCACCACATATGAAAAAAATAAATAAAATTGATTCTGTCTTTAAAATAAAAAGATGTTTTTTATCCAAGCTTGATTTTCCTTTATTCAGATGTTTTGCTTTTTTAGTGTTTATTGCCATAATTAGATAATAATCTTCAAAATACATTGCTGCCTTAAAGCCACATTTATCATTTAAATTATCAGTAGGTGTATACATATACTCACACAGAAGATTAGCCTCATAGCCTAGTATGAATAATAAAATGATAGTTTTGTTAAAAGGATGGAAAAGGTGATGTCTGTTACATTTCTGTTCACATGTACCATCCTGTCTTTATCACATCTCTTTGGATTAAGTAAATAACAGTCTACCTTTTCTTTATTTTTTAGCTGGCGTTTTTGGGTTTTAGCTGGAGTTTAAATCCAAAGTCCATCTTCTTTACTACTCTGCTACATTGCATAGAATTAGGATGTGAAACTGCATATGTAGTTATATGTACTGACTGGCATAAAACTGGTTATTATGTGTTTTTTCCTTTTTTTTTTTTTTCTTTTCTCCCCCAGAATCCAGATTATCTTCAGTATTCTATCAATACAGCTCTCTGCAGTTTAAACTCAGTGGTACATAAAGATGATGATGAACCCAAAATGATGGACACTGTGTAATTTGGTTAAGACTGTTGAGGCCAAGTGCTATTTTGTTACAAGAAAGGAAGAACTTGGCTATTTTCTTGACACTTTTATGGGTGCTGCACTTTATTTTTGTTCGGTTTTTGATGGGAGGGAAAAAAAGAGTACTGAAACGTTTTGTAACTTTTTTTATGTGCTGCTAGGTTTTTTGTTTTGTTTTGTTTTGTTTTTGAAGGGAGAAATGGTACCATATGTTGCAGAAAGTCAAACTGAACTCTTTTTTTCCCCCTTTGTTGGCTACTAAATTTGCCTTTAATCTAATTGTTTTCAATTTTGGAATCAAAGTATGAAAATCTGCACAAATGCAATGTTTACAGGAACTGGTTGATTCTAGGAGGCATCTGCTACATAGTCTCTTTTTATATGGATATGTACATGTCCTGTTCTACAAAAATAATTAAAGATAAAAATGTACTTGTATCCCACTGCTAATTTAGCTGTCAAATCTGGTGTTTCATCATATTAAAAGCAATAAATCAGTAGTTGGTAATCTACTTTACTAAATAAGCTGAGTGGCACAAGTTTTTAAAAGTCTTTCTTAAAATATTACATTTGTATTTTCAGCACCATCAGTTAAATCCTTGACTATAATGTAAATATGATAAAAGACATTTACCCCCCCAATGTATTCTCAAAACTGTTCTTTAGAAGTTGATTTTACTCTCAACTTTTTAAATACTAAGGATTATAGTGATAAAAAGAGTAAAGAGCTCTTACAGCATTTTGTTTGTTTTAAATAAGATGGACATCAACCTCACTCTTAAGTTCTTTATTTGACATAGTCTGGGATCTCTCAGGGAATAAGTTTTAAAAGAATACTAATGACCTGTAAGAACAAACTGGAATAATGATGATGATTAAGGTTATTGTTTGTTTCACTTTGGTGTAGCCTTTTAAAAGGCAAGAGAAATATTGCAGTGCTGACTTTCTTGAGCTGCCAACTACTTATTTTTAAGAATCCGGTAACCCTTAATGGTAATGACTTTTACTCCATTTGTTATTCTCTAGCTCAGCTACTGTAGAAAGCTTCTAAGTGTTACTACTTCCTATATAATTCACTTCAAACATACTGGTGTATTTGATGGCTAATTTTATTTAGAATTAAATGACAGTGTTAATTATGCTATCCTTGTTATTTGAGGATTAATTTTTCAGACTTATAGGAACATGAGCTTTGATTGGATTTGAGTGGCTCACCACCCATTGAGACTAGTAGCAGACATGTGGAAGCAAACATGGGATTGGGAGTACATGTCTCAATTCAAGAAACCAAATAATGCTAAAGGATCCATATGGGAATCTGAACTGTGACCTTGGCCTCATTTGTACTTGTTTTAACAGAGGTGATTAGGCACTTAGTACCCATAGAAAAAGACTGGAATTATTGGATTATACTCTGTAATGTCACAATATTCTGGTTTTCAGAGTAAGTCTTTTATGTGGTTTTGATATAAATATATACTCTGTAATAAAATGTTTGACTAATTTATATGGTAGTATTCATCAGCCTATAATTTTTTTTTTTTTAACCAAAGACCTAGTCATAAGAAGGGTTATTTTTTTGGTGGTGGTTATTTCCCTGTTCTGGTGCATGCTGTCATCTTTCCCTTTGTACCAAATGGAGAGAATGGACACATAAAAAAGAATATCCCCAATTGCACAGAAATGTTACCCAAATCATTATTTGGCACTCCTTCAACTCCACTTTCCCCCTCAACCTGTCTGTAATCATGCAGATTGTTTTGACTTTCATTTTGTCTTCAAGTTAGAGCTATTAATGGCTGAAGAATGGCAAAACAAAGAATCAACAAACTAGTAAACTATTCCTGAAAGGTTTTTTGTTTTTGTTTTTTGTAACAGGAATTACTGAAGAACTGTTCTTTGAAATGTGACTGTATGTGGGTTTCTTTTACTATCAAAAGGAAATGATGTCTGGGGTTGGGGATTTAGCTCAGTGGCAGAGCGCTTGCCTTGCATGCGCAAGGCCCCGAGTTAGGTCCTCAGCCCTGGAAGAAAAAAAAAAAGGAAATGATGTCTGTTTTAAGTATATAAAAGTATGATTTATTTGTTTTGGGAACCATAATTTGCACTTTAAGTCTATAATCTTAATTAGTACTTTAGTACTAAGAACAGTAAATTGACATCCTTTTTATTTTTTTTTTTCCATTTCAAAAATGTCCTCATTACTACTGAGAACTAACTCCTACCAAATTAAATGCTCTCTTTTCTGTTTCTTAAGAAATAATAAGGGGCTAGAGCAGCGGCTCAGCATTATGGCACTTGCCTGGCATGCACAAGGACACAGGTTTGAACCCCAGCACCATGTATACAAAGGAAGTGTTAGAGCACCGAAGCCCACATGAAAAACTAAATAAAAATTGATTCTCTCTCTCACTGTCCCTCTTAAAAAAGAAGAAAATAAAAAGTATACTAAGCAAAGGGATAACTTACATTTGAGGTTGAACAATTTTCCCTGAACAGGTTAAGTGATGGAAAATCTAATCTGATTAAACTTTTTTTTTTTTTTAAGAGAGAGGACAGGGAGAGAGACAGAGAAAGAGAGAAACAAGTTTATTTAGTTTTTCACATGGACCCAGGTTTAAACCTGGGTCCTTGTGCTTGCCAGGCAAGCGCCGAAACCACTGAGCCACCACTCCAGCCCCTAAAATAAACATTTTTGACATCAAAATATTCAGCAAAGAATCCTGTTTCATTTAATAAAACTACTCTCCTAATAAAATATTTTTTTAAATATTGGCAACTATTATTCGGTCAATGGTGGTGGAGATAATTGCTTTTAAATTACCACTCTACGATAGATGGGTAGCATTCTTTTCTAGTAGTACCGTTAGTGGGCTTTTCAAATTCTTGCCTAATGAGTTCACAATCTCCAAAAAAATTTCTTTAGGGAAGTCAGGCTCTTTTCTTTCAAAGTAGCATTCATATTTTACTTTAAAAAATAAATTAACATGCTATCCAGAGAACATGCACATGTTTTAATTAGAGGATTTTCTTATAGGGTGAAAAAAATGGTTATGTTTGTTTAGGTAGGTGATTCTGAAGTTAAGCCTTGAGGTATTAAAAAAAAAACAAACTCAATGTCATTCTACTATTTTTCAACCTCATGTACTTCAGTTCTTAATTGATGTTGGGTAGAAATGGTACTTGTCTGCTTTGAGGTTAGGTTTCCAATTTCAGTTTTGCTACTGTCATACATTTTAATAAGACCCTAAAAACCTATAAATCTGTTCCTATCTGTAATGAACATGTGATTACTTTTTTTTTAAGAGAGAGAATCAATTTTAATTTTTATCTGGCCTTTGTTTCTCCAACACTAAATTATATATGTGGCGCTGGAGCACAAACCCAAGTCCTTGCACATGCCAGGCAAGAGTTCCAGCTGTTGAGCCACCACTCTAGCCCTGTGAATACTATTTCATAGGTCTTCTGAGAAGCTGATTCATCTAGTATTTGTTATTATGTAAGTTAATTGGGGGAGGATACAGAAATGAATAAAGTGATCATGGATTGCTTACCATCTAATGAAGTTCAAAATATTCTCATAAGCCTTGAAGAATTAGATATGAAGTTTTTTTTTATCGAGAAATTTATTTGTTGAACAATCATTCAAGTTTTTAACAAAATAATATAAAATGTATATAAATTATGAAGATTTAGATTTACCCCCAAGAGTGCCCCCCCCAATTACCCACCCTTATCCCTCCTTTCTCCTTCCCACAACATCTCTAAAAATGTATTAGGTTGTATAACATTACACCTTATCTGGATTTAACATGATAATAGACCACCTTTCTCAATGGCCAGGGTCTAGTTCCAGCCTCCACAGACGAGTGAAGACATTCGACCCTTGGTTCTCTGGGTTATGCTGATTTCACTCAGCATAATTTCTTCCATAGTCATCCATTTACCTTCAAAGGCTGCAATTCATTGTTTCTAGTTGCTGTGTAAAATTCCATGGTATATATGCACCACAGCTTTTGGATCCATTCATCCAGTGAGGGACATCTGGGTTGTTTCCATAATTTAGCTATTGTAAATTGAGCTGCTATGAACATAGATATTGCTGTGTCACTATAATGTGCTGATTCTAAATCCCCTGGAAAAATACCCAGGACAGGAATAGCAGGATCATATGGTAGGCTCATCCCTAATTTTTTGAGGATTCTCCACACTGCTTTCCAGAGGGGCTGTACCAGTCTGCAGCTCCACCAACAGTGTGTTAGTGTGCCTATCTCTCTGCCCCTCTAGCATCTATTATTATTTTCTTCATTTTTGCCATTCTGATTGGCATGAGGTATTATTATGTAGTTTTCATTTGCATTTCTCTGATTACTAGTGATTTAGAGCACTTTCTCATGTATTCATTGGCTTGATCAATGTCCTCTGTTGAGAAGTTTCTATTTAGCTCTTTGGCCCATTTATTAATTGGGTTGTTTGTTTTTGTAGTTGAGGTTTTTGAGGATTTTGTAGATTCTGATATGAGGCCCCTGTCAGAGGAATCATAGCCCATGATTCTCTCCAATTCTGTAGGAAACCTCTTGACTCTTTTGATTATTTATTTCCTTGGCAGTGCAAAAGCTTTTTAGCTTTATGGCATCCCATTCACTGAGTTTTGACTTTACTTCCTTCACTTTAGGAGACATGTTGAGAAAGTCTTTTCCTACTCCCAAATGCTGAAGTGTTGGACCTAATTTGTCTTCCATCAGTTGCAAGGTAGCTGGCTTAATTCCTAGCTCCTTGATCCATTTTGATTTGATTCTCGTGCAAGGAGAAAGATATGGGTCTAATTTCAACTTTCTGCAAGTGGCTGTCCAGTTTGTCCAGCACCATTTGTTGAAGAGGCTTTCTCTCCTCCATATAATATTTTGTCCCCCTTTGTCAAAAATCAAATGTTTAAAGATTTGAGGGTTTGTTTCAGGGTCTTCTATTCCGTTGGTCTTCTTTCCTATCTTGATAGGAAAGAAGACAGCATGGTACTGGTACCATGCTGTTTTTTTTTTTATTACAGCTCTATACCAGTTTTAAATCTGGTATGGCAAAACCGCCTGTTTTGTCTTTCTTGATAATCCATCATGATCAAGTGGGTTTCATCCTAGGAATGCAGGACTGGTTCAACATACGCAAAACAATTAACGTAATTCACCACTTAAACAGAATCAAGGACAAAAATCATATGATCATCTCAATGGATGCAGAAAAGGCCTTTGACAAAATCCAGCACCCTTTTATGTTCAAAACTCTAAAGAAGATAGGGTTCAAAGGATCATTTCTGAACTATGTAAAGGCTATATATGCTAAACCCTCAGCTGGTATAATACTAAACGGAGAAAAGCTGAAAGCATTTCCACTGAACTTGGGAACAAGACAAGGCTGTCCGCTCTTACCACTTTTATTCAATATTGTTCTTGAGACCCTAGCTGGAGCAATTAGGCAAGAGAAAGAAATCAAAGGGATAAAAATAGGAAGAGAGGAAATCAACCTCTTTTTGCTGATGACATGATCCTGTATCTGGAAGATCCAAAAAACTCCATCAGTAAACTGCTTGAACTTATAAACAGATTTAGCAAAGTGGCAGGATACAAGATCAACACCCATAAATCAATAGCTTTCCTAAACACTAATAATAATAGGACTGATGAAAAAATCAGTCCCATTCAAAATAGCTTCGAAAAAAATAAAATACTTGGGAATTAACCTTACAAGGGAAATCAAAGATCTCTACAATGAAAATTATCAGTCATTGAAGAATGAAATCTAAGATGACCTAAGAAGATGGAAAGATGTCCCATGCTCTTGGTTAGGCAGAATTAATATAATAAAAATGGCCATTCTAGTGAAAGCTTTATATAGATTTGATGCTATCCCTATAAAGATACCTATGTCGTTCTTTACCTAGGAAAAGCAATTCTCAAATTCATTTGGAACAATAAGAAACCTAGAATTGCCAAAACACTACTAAGCAAGACGGAACAGGTGGTTTTGCCATACCAGATTTAAACTATACTATAGATTTGAAGTTTTGTCTTTTCTAAGTATAGAAAATGATTTTTAAAATTCGCACATCTTTCACTTTTATTTTTGGTGGTACTAGGGATTGAACCCAGGGTCTTGTGCTTGCCTAGCGAGTACTCTACCACTGAGCTACACATTCCCACACTTTTTTCTTAATTTTTATTTTTGTGACAGGGTCTCAGTTGCTTGCCCAGACTGGCCTTCAACTTGTGATCTTCCTGCCTCAACTTCCCAAGTAGCTGGGATTACAGGCATGTACTATTGTGCCTGGCTCATCTGGTTTCTTTAAACAGCATGATTCTTCATGCTACTTATTCTTCAGTTAATTTGAATCCTTTGGGAAATTATGACACAACACTGGACTGATTTACACTTTGGCCTGGCAATTTAACTTTACTCAGTGCTATATATGGAAAAACTCATGCTCTTAAGAGAGCTAAAAAGGTGGGTGGGGGAGGTGGGTAGCGGTGGCACATGCCTGTAATCCCTGTGGCTCAGAGAGCTGAGGTTGGAGGATCACAAATTCAAAGCCAGCTTCAGCAACTTCATGAGATCCTGTCTCCAAAAACAACCAGGCTGGGGATGTGGCTCAGTGGTTAAGTGCCCCTGGGTTCAATCCCTTGTACTCTCCACCTACACACAAAAAGAAATTGGGGCCAGAGGGGTAGAAACTACAGATCACACAGCTTTTACTAGAAGTTTTTAAAACAAGCTGGACTATTTTAACTCTTGAAAAAATTTTAAACCATAACTTCCGGGATGAAAACCCTTTTAATTCCAAGGATAAAAAAACTATTACAGAAGTTTAGGAGTGGAGATATTTTCTTTCGTCAATGAGAAAACAATTTGTAATTAAGTTGTAAAATACAAATTTACTCTTGCTGTTCATTGTATTACAGCAATAATATAATTTGAGGTCTGTAATTGCAATGATTTGTTGTTAATATGGGACATTTTATTCCAAACTATGAGTGTCCAAAATATTGTGCTGGAATGGTATTGTGTATGGCTGGAGCAGGGGAAGGTACCCATAAGCCTGGTTTTAGTAATTTGAACCTGGTATTTAACGTATTTCAGATAGAATTGAGAGTTGAACTAAAATTTATGGATGGTGCTAACAACTGCCATTATGCATTTCCCACTTCACACTGACCACGCACTCCAGAAGGAAAGGTGGTTTGAGGTACTATTCTCGTTATCTTTTTTTTTTTTTTTTTAAAGAGAGAGGGACAGTGAGAGAGACAGAGAAAGAGAGAAACAACTTTAGTTTTTCACATGGCCTTCGTTGCTCCAACACTCAGTTGTATATGTGGTGCTGGGGTTTGAACCTGGGTTCTTGTGCTTGCCAGGCAAGCGCCGAAACCGCTGAGCCATCGCTCCAGCCCCTTTCATTATCTTTTAATCTCAAATACGGTAGCTCCTCCTAAGCCACAGAATTCAGCTCCAGGCATACCTCCATGTAGCACATAGATCATCAGAGTGGTTATTACAGTAATTTTTTCTGCAGGATGCACTTAACAATAATTTAATTGGCATTGTCTTTGACATTAGCCCATCCAGCAGAAAATGATTCTTTTTGTTTGTTTTGATTTAAAAAAATCATGCATATTTTCCAAAGTAATGGATGCAGGTGCAAAACTTTGGTTACGTATTCAGGAATGGGAAAGGAGTGGACACCAGAGACAGTTGTCTTAACTTTCATAGCATTTCTTCAACCCTTCTCACTGATTTCCAAATCTCTAAGGTTTTCATGAAAGCCAGTATGGCTAAAATACTGTATAGCAGAAGAGAAAGAATTGCATAAAATGAAATCAGCCTATATATTGTTTTAAGATAATTTATTAGAACAAAGCCAATGAGATTGCAGAAGAGCAGAAAGGAAGGTGGAGTAGCCCTTGTGAAGGACCAAAGACAAAGTAAGTAATAGCTACAATGCTGAAATTTCATTATATTTTAATAGAATGTATGCCCAGTAACCTAGTGGTAATTCATAAGTTTAGTAATTCTGCAACATTTTTAGGAAACACATAATATTAACATTCAAATAAGGCATTATGGAAAGTTTTATGAAGAATGAAATGTTCACTGTAATCCTTTTAAAAAACCTTGGTCCATTTTGAAAGACCAATGAATTTTTAAAAATCAAAAAGAAAAATAAGTGTCCTCCTCCACCCTCCAAATATATAAGAACCACTTGCTGGCATTTGTATTTTAAGGCCTGGAATAAAATGGGCACATTTTCAAAGGCAACTGATAATAGCTTGAGTCATTTGATTAGCACCATGTAAAACAGGAGTCAGTATCCAATGGAAGATACAGTTGGGTTTTTTCTCTACCTCTCAAATTGTCCCACTCCTACCAGGCCACAATGTATAATCATGCATCCTAGTTGTCCTACTAAGGAATTTAAAATGATTTAGGTATTTAAATGACTGCTCAGGTGACACTAACAGTTCTTTCCTGTTAAGAAAGGCAGTGAACACTAGCAGGTATCAATTTCTTTGATCAAGAACAAAGTTTTCCTTTAAGGAACAGATATTTTTCTGGTCCTTTTTAACCTGCCATGTAAATTCTTTTTATTGGTACACTTGTTGGTTATGTTGGTATTTGTCAAGGGAGTATTCCCCAGGTATGCCTGATCTATATCTCCATCCTTAGTGACAAACTATGCTTACTTTATATAGTGAGTGCCATGGGTTTTCTCTTACTATTTTTCTCTTTTCATTATAACTTGCTTATCAAGGCAGAGTATGTTTGGATCAAAAAGAAACTGACAAGCAGATCCTAAAACATACATTTCATAACCTGAGTAATATCTGAACACCTAAGATTTTCTACTGATAATTAGTGCTAGTGCTTGCTGCTTGCAATATCAATTTTTGACCTAAATCATCTGTCAGTACACATGTATTTTTTTGAAAGAAAAGACACATTAAAATAATATTTTCTTATATGCTGATACATTTTTATAGCAAATTAAAAATTTTGAGTAAACTGAAGGTATATTTAATGACAAAAATAAATACAGCATCTGTAGCTAGCTTATATGTTTCCTAGTGTAAAGGCAGCAGTGAATTTGCATCTTGCAACAGGTCTGTAAATCCGGTTGCTTTTTTTCCAGAATTTTATATAGTGTCTTACATACCATGTTCCACAGGACTAGAAAACATTTGTTTGTTTTTTTTGGCATCCATCTATGCAGAAGCCTCTGATGAGGTATTTTCCCCAAATAATATGCACTTTTTCAACTTTTCCAGAGAAATCTGAAAATTTTATCAACCACCTACTCTTAACAAATAGTTAGGTTACTACAAATTGCTCTTTTAATTTTGCTCTTACATTTTTTTTAAAAGTTTAGCTATCTCTTGATGTTTCATAATTGCACACTCAAAAGATAACTGGATAAAATATACTAGATGATTTCAAAAAATCAATTTTAGTATCTGAATCATTTGGCACATCCTTAGTAATATCCAGAATAAAATCAGTAGAAATAAAACAATTTGTAAAAAAATTTATATATGCTGGAGTCTTAGGAAAGGAGCTGCTAATGCAAAGATGAGGAGGAGGTTCTGCTCATATTACTAGTTACATATCTTTCTCCTCATGGAGTAATTGAGGCTTTCTGGTTGGTTTGTGGAAGTTTTGTTTGCAGGAAAGCATATACATGGGGCCAGATCTTGTTCGTTTCTGTTCCAGAGAATGTTTCCAACACCCCTTTTTTCCTAAAGGAAAAACAAAATAAAAAAATGAAAAACAGGTCTTAGGTTTCCTGATAAGCCTTTTCAAAACTTTTTTTTTTTTCCTGATAGCATAGATCTGGAGCTTCCTAAGTATAGATCTATGTAATCAAGAGAGAAAGAACTTGGCTGGGCACTGGAGAACCTAGATTTTATTTTTAGCTTTGCCTTATACTATACAGAAATGGGCATTTACAAAAATAATAGTAGCTGTCATTTATTGTCCATGTACTATGTGTTAAACCCTATGCTAAATGCTATGTACCTAATTCATTTAATCCTTTCCAAAGCTCACATTGTCTTACTCCATTGATAAAATCACTAAGTCGATAATAGGTTTCTAAATGGGAACCATCAGACACCAGAATACTCCTTGGCTTTTTTTGTTTGCTAAAGTATTTTGCAAAAGGAGCTAATACTTGATTCATCTCTCCTTTCTGCTGAGGTTCATTCTTTTCCAGTTCTACCCTTGTGAACTTTAACAGAAAGGGGAATAGAAAGTGTTAGTTTTATTGTTTTTTCCTATTAGGTTTCTTCACTTCTCCCCGGCAAGATTTGTCTTGAACAGCCAATCTATTTTATTTACTCCAGCTTCCTGTGGGTAGTATGATGAGTGAGGAGCAGAATCCTGGGACTGCTTCTCAAACCATAAAGATTCCTCCAGAGTCTGATACTCTTGCCAATCCCCCTCCTCTAAACCATGCACACTCATGTATACACGCACTGGCGCAAAGGTAGCATAAAAGCAAAGGAAGAACTCACTTTTTACAGAATGAATGATACCTCTGCAAACCCTCTTACTAGGTTTTTAGAGGTTCTTTGAAACCTCATAAAATTTTGATACTTAACACCCACTGTTTTCTTGGTAAGAAACATCTGCTGCAAGAGAAGTTATGCAAATAGCATTCTGTGTGTATTGGAAGCCATAAGCTTCTAAATTCACAGGCATCTAGTAAAGCTTTCAAGCGAACAAACTTCTTAATGGCATAAACCTCTTGAACAGCTGCTTTTAATATCAAGCCACACAGTGTCACAATTGCCGAGAGCACAACAACAGGCATCTATTCAATCTTAAAGCTGTACCTTGGATGAATATGTGCCTTTTTAAATTTTTTGTATAATAAAAAGCAACCAGCTTCAAAAATTAGTCCTCCAGAGTAAGACCACCTGCTGTTTTTAAACATAGACCAATGTCCCATGGCGGACAAGTTTTAAAATACAATAACAACTGTATTTTTTTTTTCTTTTTTTTTTTTTTTTAAAGAGAGAGGGACAGTGAGAGAGACAGAGAAAGAGAGAAACAACTTTATTTAGTCTTTCACATGACCTTAGTTGCTCCAACACTCAGTTGTGTACATGGTGCTGAGGTTTGAACCCGGGTCCTCGTGCCTGCCAGGCAAGTGCCGAAACCACTGAGCCACCGCTCCAGCCCAACAACTGTATTTTAATATAACAACATTGACTATTTCTGAAGTCCTTGTAATACCACTTTCAATTTTTAGTTAAGTCCAACTTTAGTTTTTTGTATGTAAGAACTCAGAAGGAAAAGCATGAATTAATGGCAAGAGATAGCAAAAGCCAGAAGTCTAGAAAGAAATTCTAGGATTTCTCTCTTTGGCAGGGGTGGGGGTATTGAACCCAGGGTGCTTTACCACTGAGACACATCCCTACCCCTTTTTAGTATAATTTTGAGACAGAGTTTCATTAAGTTGCTTAGGGTCTTGCTAAGTTACTGAGGCTGGCCTTGGACTTGTGATCTTCCTGCCTTCGCCTCCCAAGTCACTAAGGTTATAGGTGTGCCACTGTGGGCACTAGGGTATCTCTTAAGATAAGGACCTGCGTCATTCATTTCAGCAGACTTTACACGTTATAGGAAACCTAACCCTAGTAGGATCAGTTCTCTATTCAGAGCCTTAGAGTAGTGTTATCTGCCCATCAACAGTAACAATGTTCCTAGCAAAGTCCATGAGGTTCAGGTTAGAATGTCCCTACTTCCCATCTTGAAGGATGACAAGGTCAGAGCAACCCCTGCCAACCACAAGACTTCAGGCGGCCAAAAAAAAGGGCTCTTTTCTGCTGGGATAGCTGAACTGGCAGGAGGTAAGATAGAGCGTTGAGCTGCCAAACAGGGGATCCCACCTGAGACTAAAGCCAACACTGGAAAATGGAGCTACGAGACTGAGGCTTGATGACACCTTTTCAACACCTGGACCCAGCCATCTACTTACTTTGGACTTTTTAGGTATGGACTTTTTAGGTATATTACCACAAATTCTGCTTTTGCTTAAGTTCCTGTGAATGCGGCCCTGTACCACATTGCATGATAAATACTGCTTTCAGCTTTCTGCCTCATCTACATAAAGAAGGTGAGCTGCTTGGGGCCTGACAGGAACTGAGTCTAATTGTGTGGACTAAGGGCCTGGCCCAGTGTCAGCAGAATAAATAACAATCACTGACGCTGAGTGATTTGGTAGACACCAGGCTGGATTTTCTCACTTCATTCCCTTAACCCTATAAAGTAGGTACTATTTCACACTGCCTGGTTTCATAAATAAGGAATTCCTAGCACAGAGGCTAAATACCTTGCCCAGGGCCACAGAGCTAGGAATCTTCAGAGCTAGGCTCATTATTATAAGTCACAAAATTATAATAACAGCTACTATTGAAAATGAATTGCCAACTCTTGTAATTTTCTCCCTCCGGAAATAACTATTAAAATGGTTTGAAGACTATTGCTTCAGATTTTATTGCATACTTAACCTCTTATAACAATAACAATCATAACAACAGCTAATATTTATGTAGTGTTTACTATGTGTCATGCACAATTTTAAGAGTTAACACATATTAACTCACTTTTAAGCCTCTATTCTCACTCCCATTCTATAGAGGAGAAAACAGGTAGTGGGGTAAGCAAGGGGTCAAGGCCAAGTTAATTAAATGGTGAGCTGGAACTTGAACTTGGGCATTCTGGCTACAGAGCTCTCACCACAACACTGTACTGCTTTGACAATCATTCAGTTAGAGAATGAATGAAAGAAGAGGGAGACAGTCATTCTCTGTAAGGAGAAGGAAGGGCTGAATAAGGAAACAAGACTGTTTCTTAGCCTGCATCAAATATTAACTTGGTATAGTTTCTACACTACTGTGATATGAACTCCCTGAAGAGCGTACCAAAACTGTTAGCCAAGCTGGGTGCATTGGTGAATATCTATAATCCCAGCTACTTGAGAGGCTGAGGCAGGTGGATCACAAGTTTGAGGCCAGCATTAGCATCTTAGTGAGAACCATTCTCAAAATAAAATAAAAATGGAACTGGGAATGTAGCTTGATGGTTAAGACCCCTAGATTCAATCTCCAGGAGGGGGAGAACAAAACAAAACACCTGACTTAGCCAAACAAATGACCTGCAGGTAAGACTGAGATTTTTCTGTACTAAAGCAACCTCTATTGGCACACACAGTGGCATTATTAGGTTTGTCTCTACAGCACGCATTCCAGCCCTCTCTCCACACAGAGCAGAGTTTGGGTGAGACTGGCCACTTTCAGCTCTAGGTATGGACTAATGGTATAATCCCTCCCAGCCAAGTGACTGGTAATCCAGGATTAGACCAGTTAGTGCCTGGAGTTCCTGACCACAGTGGCTGTTCATTTAGTTTAATCTAGGGATGCGCAGAGCTTTCATTCACTGGGGAGAGGTTACTCCTCAACCCTTTGTGAAAGAGGAAGCCCTGGCTGTTCCTAGCAAATGTCTGCAACTATGCAGGAAGCCTGAGAACAAGGCCAAGACACAAGAAGTAAAAGCTAAGACAAGAGCCAAGCTCTGATTCGACATAGAAGTGACTGAAGTCCAGTCCACCTTCTGGACTTCTCTGCTGTATCAGCTAATAAATTTCCTTTATTTCTTAAGCCAATCTGAATTTGGTCTTCTCGAATTTTAGCATTTCTAGTTGTAAAGTATGGAAAATCAAAAACTGACTTGATGATTAAAAAATGCAAGAGAAGTTCTCAAAAGCAAGAACTCACTGGTAATACTCCAGAACCGGCTCCGTTTCAGCTTCATAAGCCTTCAATCTCTTGATCACTGTCTCTGGTCTATCATCCTCACGCTGAATCAGAGGCTCTCCTGTCAGGTCATCAATACCCTAGACAGTAGTTAGAAGACTGGTATCAAATATCATATCTTTGAAGGAAATTTTTATAAGCAGCCGTTGTTAAAATATATATATCTCTGTGCAAGCACCAATCACAAAATTGTGTTAACTTCTAAATAAAAAGAATCCCTCCCAAAGACACACTATTGCAATGCAACCAAGAGACCCTAGGATCATTTCCATAGTACTATAGTTTGGATCTGGAATGTTCCCAAAGGCCCATGTGTTAAAGCCCTGGTCCTAGCTCACGCCACTATTGGGAGGTGGTAGAACCTTTAAGAGTTGGGGCTTTGTGGGAGGACTTAGGTTATTGGTGGTTTGCTCTGGAAGTGTGGGACCCTGGTCTCCTGTCTCTCTTTCACTTCCCCACCATGAGGTGCGTGGCTTTGGTCTACCTTGTGCACTCTACTATGATGTGCTGCCTCACTGCAGGCCAAAAGCAATGGACCAGTTAATCATGGACTAAAACCTCCAAAACTAAGAGCTGAAATCCTTATAAATCGATTATTTCAGATATTTGTTATATTAGAAAACTAACAGTAGAAAGGTTTTTCTAACCACCCTCCAAAAAATTTCATCCACAGAACCAGCTATGCACTGGAAATCTCAACAGTAAGTTACTGCTACAAATCCCTACTGCCTCTGTTCCTAACTCATCCCCTGGCACACAGTAGCAAATGGATACATAATTTTGAATGAATAACAAAACCCCTGTTGCCTCTGGGGTAACTTTACTACCAACCCGAATAGCCAACAAGTAACCTGAGAATACACCCTCAGGAGTTTTGGTCAGGCAGGAGATTTCCAAGTTCACAAACCTTACATCCATGAGGGCAAGAGGACTTGGGGACAGTCTGCTTTATGTCAGGTCCACCACAACTACTCACCACAGTTTTGGGAGGGTTGAATTCAATGTTGTAGACTCGGCCACTGGCTGGATGAATCCAGCGAGCAGTGAGGCGCTGTTTAATGACCTCAAAGGGCACATTCAGGTTAATCACGGTGTCTATCCGATAAGCTTTATCCAGTGCTTCTGCCTGTGGAAGTGTCCTTGGAAAACCTTTACAAAGTAAAAAATAGATTATGAATGAAAGGAGAAAAAGGAAAGGAGGAAGGAAGGAAAGAAAGAAGAAAGAAAAAGAATGTTGGGCAATCTGAACCTAATTACAGCTGTAGTACCAGTGTGATGATTAATTTTTTGTGTGTTAGTTTGGGCTATGAGGTACCTAGACATTGGTCAAACATTCTGGGGGTTTAGGTGAAGGTATTTGTGTATAAGATTTAACATTTAAATACAGAGGGAGTACAGTATATTTCCTCATCAATATACCGGATGGGCCTCAGCCAATCAGTTTGTAGGTCTGAATAGAACAAAGGCTGATCCTCTCAAGTACCTTTTAAACCAGACTGCCATCTTACTGGGGCATTCACATTTTCATGCTTTTGAATGAAAGCTGAACTCATCAGCTTCACTCAGAAAAAAGGTTGTTTTTAGAATATGACAGAAAACTTAAAATAGAGAAACAAGTCCTAACAGATACTAACTTATACAAATTGAGCAGCCCTAATCAAAAACTTGAAATTCTATGATCCTCAAAAAATTTTGGGTTTAGAAGCATTTTGAATTCTGAGTTTCAGATTAAGGATGCTCAAAAAGTAGTCTATGCAAATATCCTGAAGTACAAAAAAACTATGAAATCTGAAACGCTTCTGGACCCAAGCATTTCACATACAGAGTACTCAACTGGTATAGCTAAAGTAATTTAAACTTTGTGGCTCAAAAGTACAGAGAAAGGCAAATGGCACAGGTTCAATGAATCCAGAAATAGACCCAAGAATATCAGGGAATTTAAAATATTTTGATCTACAATTTTTTTTACTTTGCAGTGTTGGTACCAAGGACATTTTGTCCAGAACACCAGGAAAAATTAAAATTGGTAAAAATAACACACTT
The DNA here is from genome assembly GCA_004027875.1 of Aplodontia rufa. NCBI lineage: Eukaryota > Metazoa > Chordata > Mammalia > Rodentia > Aplodontiidae > Aplodontia > Aplodontia rufa. Next base: position 1,549 of record PVKS010014944.1, on the reverse strand, counting down.
TCCAAAAGTGACAAAGATTAAAAATGCACATGCAATAATTTGTCAAAGCTTCAGCATTTTTCTCATTAGCACTGAAACATGGAAAAATTTACCCGTGACCTAGACTTTGTATAGCTAAAACAGCAATTATAATGGCTAAAACTGTACTCAAGAAACCAAGATTTAGGGTAAATAGCCCCAAATGAAAGTTTATAATGGCAAAAAGCTCAATCTATATACAGCCCCAAAGTGAATAAGTCATCAAGCTTTTATGATGAAATTTAAAATGAGGTAAGGGATCCTGATAGACAATTTTAGGCAAGTAGCTAAATATCTAGCCCTTGGATAAAAACAATTTTAATACATTTAATGAGGACAAACAGAATATAGTACTAAACATATTGCACGTTCTCCAAGTTCCGGGATCTGTAATGTCAAATATTTTACAAGGATAACTTCTTTCAAGTGTCATAATAACGATAAAGGAGGTACTGCGATTATTCCCACTTTACAAATGAAGAAACTAAGGCATAGCAAGGTTATATAACTTACTCGCCCTCATGAAGCTGTTAATTAAGCAATGGGAGTGGAATTTGAACATAAGCTGTCTAACCCAGTACCTATCATCAGAACCAAAAAGTAAGCACTGAAAAAAAATGTGTCCAAAAGAAGTACTTATTGGTGAATTTTTTGCTTTGTTATTGGTACTGGTGATTGAACTGCATGCTTTCTCACTAAGCTACCTCCTCAGCTCTTTTAATTTTTTAGTTTGAGACAGGGTTTCAGTAAATTGCTGAGACTGGCCTTGAACATGTGATCCTCCTGCCTCAGCCTCAGGATTCACTGGTATTACAGGCATGTTTCACTGGGCTGGCCTCTAATTTTGGTGTAATTCTGATTAAAATGTTTACACTCAGAACCAAATATTCACTGGAACAAAATAATTAAATCAAAATGCCCTCTACCAAGAGGAGAATAGGAGGATACTTTTTGCAGTATCATTCCAAACACTTAATTGGATACAACTCACATGTTCCACAATCCAGGATTAATTAAAGTATGGTACATATATAGAAGGCAAGTTTATGCATCTTGTATTTCAGTGAGGCAAAACTATCTGTTAAGTATAGTTTAATTCAGTGAAAAAGCAGAATGCAAAAAGTGGTATTATGTATACGTGTGTATGTGTGGGTTTATAAAGAAAAAACAATATTAGACATTCCTTGGTCGGGGAGGGGGAACTTTATATCTTATACATATGTGTGTGTTTATATGTGTATATTTGTACTTTTTATTATTAGCTATAGAAAAAAGCCTGTCTAAACTACATATGTACCAAGCAGTTAAAAGTAGTTGTTCCTGAAGGATGTAATCATAAGATTCTGAATCTTTCTTTCTCTTATATATTTGTATTCTTTTTAATTCTTAAAAGGAGATGGTGGGCTGGAGCGGTGGCTGAGCAGTTTCAGTGCTTGCCTGGCAAGCAGGAGGACCCAGGTTCAAACCCCAGAACCATGTACACAACTAAGTGTTGGAGCAACTAAGGCCATGTGAAAAACTAAATAAAGTT